>PVIC010002846.1:0-47969 GCA_004025085.1 Thryonomys swinderianus
TTTTTTTGAGACAGAGTCTTGCGAAGTCTCTAAGTTGCATTTCCTGGCCTTAAAATGACAATCCTTCTGCCTCAGCTTCCCAGACTGTTGTGACTACAGGGCTGCATCCCTATGTCCAGGGCAGAGCATTTCTTCGTAGGCTTGGTCTCTGACATGAGTAGGGCTGTGATGGGTCCCATCCACGGTTGGCGATGGCCCTTCTGTAGTCTTAGGGTCATGTAAATGCCGCTGCTTCCAGTCTTCACCCCAACCACATGCAAAATGTCTTTTTTTTTTTTTTTTTGAGACAGGGTCTCGCTTTGTAGTTCAGGCTGGCCCTGAGCTCACTATGTAGCCCAGGCAAGCCTCGAACTCAGTAATCCTCCTGCCTCTGCCTCCCAAGTGCTGGGATGACAGGCGTGAGCCAGCACGCCTGGCACTGTGGTATGTGGCATTGAATGTTGGTGGGTGTGAGTCTCCATGCCCAGCATTCTATGTGGTCACCGGGATCAAACTCAGGACCTTACGCTGGCGAGGCATGTGCTGGAACCACTGAGCTAAATCTCCGGCCCAGAAAATGTCTTTTTATCTTTGTTGAAAAGAAACGGAGGGAGGCTGCGTATTCATGCAGAGAGAGCTGTGAAGATAGCAGTCCAGCTTAGCAGTCTGATTCTAGGGGTGACAACAGTGACCCCTACACATATCACGTGCCAGTTTGTGTGGGGGTTGTGGATGTAGCTGTAGGAGTGTCAGACGCACTCCCTCCCCAATAACTGTGACTGAGGCATTTTAACAAGCACGGTGTAACTTCAATGATTCATGGTAATTTTTTTAATTGAATTCTTTATTGGTACAATTTATATACATCTCACAATCACGTATAACACTGGGAAATTTGTACCAGTATATGACACAGGTTAATTCTCATTTTTACCCATGATTCATGGTCATTTAAAGGACCATTCTCTCTATGGAGAGTATTTGAACTCTGAATCCAATTTGTCTCCCCTCCAAAATAAAAAGAAAACAGGCCGAGATTTTAACAACCAAATAGGCTATGGCCAGTTCTGTTCATCTCCTAACACCACATCTCAAAAACACTACATTATGAAAACTGTTTGTTTGGGAAAGAAAATAAGCAAAGAAAGCTATTAGATAATTACTATGTGGCCACGCCTTCCCTCCCCGCTGGGCGGGGTGGGCGGAGACTGGAAGGCCAGCACCCGCACATCCTGTCTCCCACCCTGCAGGACCACAGCAGCACCACGGACAGCGCCAGAGAACTGGCTGGAAAGTTACAGCCCAGCCCTAAGCCCAGGGCCACTGATTCAGAACCTGCAGCCCAGGCAGATCCTGGGAGACTTGGGCGGAGTAACAGCGACCTACCCAGACTCTGCTGTTCATTGGATTCCTGGGAGGAGTTTGAAAAACATGAGACCAGCCCTCAGAGACTCTTCTTTAATTGGCCTAAGGAGCATATGGAAACATTTTTATTGCTTCCTAGGTAATTGTAATATGCAATCAAATTTGAGAACGTGCACTCTGGGTGTATCTTTAAGCAGCTGCGCTAATTATGTTGATCTAATTATTTAGACTCTCCACAAATACTTAGGTCCCCGCCTAGGAGATGTATAAGCTTTCACCATCTGAACCGGGACCGGGTTCTTTTTACTTCAGGGGATTCCTGAGGAACATGACACTTCCACAGAGACACGGATTAACCGGTGCGAGAAGGGGTGACGCATTTACCAGGAACACCACACGCTGGTGTGCGCTGGTCTCCTTAAAGAGGACTTTCGGACCAGCGTAAATTATTCTGTTCACATGCTTCACCATTTGAACGCCTAGTCTGTCTCGGCTCACTTCAACACAGAAAATTATGTCTTCAGCGCACAGTACTCTGTATTGATCTCCTGTCACGTGCTCAGAGCATTATCTATTTTCTGTCCTTTGAATCTGCTAAACTCCTAAAGGGCATGGATCGTAGCATTTATCTGTGCATGATCAGAGTGTGCTGTGGTCTCTGGTCAATAAGTTCACTGAGGAGGTTCGAGATTCCCATCAGGTCTTCAGCTTTCAAAAAATTCTCATCTCTTTTAAAATCACTGACACATTTGAATATGGAAACACATTTTTTTTAAATATGAGGATGGCCTTCATGGTCTAATACATTAAATGTTTTCTTGCAAATGGTTATTGGGAATATGAGAAAATACACACCACCTAGCAGGTTAAATAAAGTTAACAAGCCACTAGATAAAGACAGATCAAATGTTCTGTTCATTGGCTTGCAATTTGGCAGGGAACGTGAATATATATGTAAGACAACTATCACGTAAGAGACTTACAACAAGCAGCCAAGCCCAACGCTAAGTGAATTTCACGGAAAGGTGATGAGTTGGGGCCAGAGGCTGCAAATTTCCAAATTTAATTGCGGTAAGATGAGATAGCAAATGTCTGATCTGTTCTCAGAGAAACAGAAATGCATAAGCTGCAGAGGCAACTTTATGGCAAAGTGGTATTCTAAAAAGTCTGCTTTTTCTTATGATGAAGGTGGACCCCCATTCAGCTGTCCCGGGAGTTTCCTGTGAGGGGGCGCCCTGAACCCCTTGAAGCTGGGAAAAGTTTTGCCGCCTAACTCCTGCCTCATTCGGGCTCACTGAGACTGTGCAGTAGATACAATGGAAAACGCTTTTCAGCCCTTACTCCACCGTTCATTGCTTTGAACGCCACAACAAATACAAAGGACAAGAACCGAAAGTCTTTCTTTTCCCTCTTAGCTTTTTCTAAGTGCCGAACTGAATAGGTGTCAGCGTTCCTGTTGTGGCCCTGGCAGTTCTTACTTTCAAAAGAACAATCCGAAAGCAACCCTTTCAGAAAATTGATCCGCCAAAGTTTGAAATGCTTAAAAATAAACTGTCAGCTCTGTCTGTTTCCTCTCTACATAACCTGTCAACCTCACCTCTGGCTTCTTATTTTCCAAACCCTAACAGCCAGCTGTTCTATTTCAAAAGCTTTCTGTGGAAGCTTCCTCTTTGTCAGGAGTATTGTAGTCCCGACCAAATATTTTAGAAATTGTAGGGACACCTGAATGCAGATAAAAGCTGACCAGTGCTCCCTGCTGCCCTTGACTCCTCCACTTAGAGAGTTCTAAAATGTGGGTTAGAAAAAGAGTATTTCTTCTAAATTCAGCTTGACAATTTCACTTCTGACTACTCAGGGGAAAATGATATCAAATGGATAGAGAGATTCTCTATTTCTTGTTCATTCCACACTCTGGATTTAAACTCCTCATTTGGGGTTCCAGCAGAAATAAGCTCAAATAGTTCCAGTCTGACACCGTGTTCTTTCCCCTAGAATGTCATATCTAAAACAGCCTCTATTCCATAACAAAGGCCCCAGCCTGGTATGCATGTGCATATGTACTCAAACAACCGCTTTAGAGCCCGGGGTCACATTTAATGAATTGAAGGTCATTCTTTTCCAAAGTTCACATTAACCTGTCCAGTGGGGGGTCACTGAGGCTCTGTGACCTTGTTCTTGATATTTATATCCTCAATACCTATAGGTAAAAATAGAAACGAACAACTTTATTAGAGGTTCTAACTAGAAAACACATTAGTGGAGGCTCCTTCACCTCTCCTTTAGGAGGAAAGCACAGGAAAGGTGTTTTGGAGAGGCGGTAATTACTGCCTTAACAGAATGTCAGTGATGTCTAACCTAAGATTCTCCAGTGCGTTGTTATTTTGTCTGTTTGTTTTAAATTCACGGACCCACTGAGATCGGGTGAGAAAAGCTGTTCTCTGTAATTTCTGACTCAGAAGAACCAGCAGGTCCCACGGAAGAGACGGAGATCTCAAGGATCACCCTTACCTGACCAACGCGTTGTTTCCAGCCCGGGACATTCATATCCGTCTCCACCCCAGCCGGGACCTCTGCTGGGGTGAAGTCTGACCTCAGTACGCCAGACCTGTTCCCCCAATATCCTTGCTTAACCCCCCTGGTTACTTGTGTACCGTTTACTCCCTGCACTCAATTCCGTATTTCTAAAACATCAGACCATGACTCAGTCAGTCTTTACTGTGTTTCTGACATTGTCTCATATTGATTTTTTTTTCCTGTGATAGCTGCATAGTAAATGTCAGTTAAACATGTAAAAGCCAAGAATGCTATGGCTAGGAAGATCAACACTGCCGTTTTCTTTGACATCATTTCTCTTTTCTTATAAATGAACTTACAGCCATACATCTAAATCCTTTACTCAGTTTTTTCATGGTGCTTGTTATCTGTGTCTCTCTCTCATTTTTTTTTTTGAGACAGGGTCTCGCTTTGTAGTTCAGGCTGGCCCTGAGCTCACTATGGTGCCCAGGCAAGCCTCGAACTCAGCAATCGTCCTGCTTCTGCCTCCCGAATACTATCTCTCTCTCTCTCAATCTCTCTCTCTCTCTCTCTCAGCAATGCCCTAAGAATCAAACATTAAAGTAGCCTTTCTCCTCTCTTGTTTATATTTTTAGACCATGAGTATAGCTTACTTTGCATGTTTATTTATAAAAATCCTTGAAATCTCAGAATACAGGCTTCTCTGTGTTTCCAACAGAAGTGGTAATAACTAGGGTTACTTTTTACAGTTGCTTAGTTTAGAAACTTCCCAGGAACAGGCCTTGTGTTCAAAGACACTCTTGTTTCCTCTTTGCTTGTCTTTCTCCCTCAATCTCTCTGAGTCTGGCTAGCATATTGTCTTTCCACATTCCTATCGTTTCCTGAGCAGCGAATGCAAGTCTCTGCCTTGTCATTTTCCAATACTCTACACATATGTAGATACATCGGTTAGAATAATCTCTTGCCATTTTTAATTATGTCGTGCTCACTCTATTTCTATCCCCAAGTACAACACCGGTTCTGTAAATACTGCTTGACATTTTATTCCTTCAACAAATTACTAAACAACAACAACAAAACTATGGTAAGAATAACCCAGTGAATAAATTTTTTTAAAAGGACTAATAGTTCCTCTATTATTTTCAGATACCTTTCATCGTATAAAATGTGTTCTTACTAAGCATCCAGTATAATTTTTAAAATACAATATATTTTCCAGATTCAAAACTTGAGAGTGTACGGACAGGTAGGAAACTAAATGACAGGCCAAGGAAAATGTATAGGTTAAGGAAACACAAATCTTGTAGTTCAGACAAGACATAAATATAATTTAGCTTATTTTTTCAGGGTGCTTGTAGCTGGATGACCCCCAGTACTACATTAGAGCAGTTCTAGACACGTATTAAGTATAAACATGAATCAAAACATAAATATGAACAAGGACACGTACAGTTCTCTCTGCACTGTAACCTTCAAAAGCCATTTTTTTATTGCCTGTTAATAAAGTGAGATGCATTTGCTGCAGTTTAGAACCTCTATGAAGAAAGCTCAGGTCAATATAATTCTGCCAAAGTATTACAGGGTTCATTCCGGTGCTTGCTGGCCGAAGGGAGGTATATTTTTGGAAAATTTGGCTGTCATTAAAAAATAGAGCAACTTGCTTTGTCATTGCTTTCATCTCTTCAGGCCACACTGGAAAATGGCACATTACCAACAGGAATTATGAGTGTTAATAGGCATAGTATAGTTTACATTAACGGCGTTCATGAAATAGACAACAGGTCAGAAACGTGGTGACAGATGTAGAATGGAGTTATACCCATATGTTTATTCATGAGTATTTTTCTTCTGTCCTTCCTCTTTCTGTCTCTTTATAGGCACTTACTATCCACAGAGTGTTTGAGTTAGTAACAATAAGCAATAAACTGTGTCACACTTCTCACAGAAGAGTAGTGGGGACGAAACACACATTGGTAGACGCACTGAAAGGAACACAGGCAAAGTTCCTGAGGTTCATGTGACCCACATCGCATATGTCAGTCTCCAGGAGGACTGGCTGCCCTCCGAGGGCCTGCCCTGGAGGGGGTGAACGCCTTCAGCTGACATATGTGGCACAAGGACGCTGCCCACCTCCCAGACAGATCCAGACCTCCGCTGGCGGATCACCTTTGCGCAACAGGACACCTAAGCTGGGGGGGAAGAGCGGGCCTTGGGAGACTCTTAGGACTGCACAGGAGCTCTGCCCGGCGGGACCCGTACCACATGCCCTCTCGGGACTCCCCCAGCTGTCCCCGGGTGTTGAGATCCCACCCCATTGGCCTGGGCACTGCACTGACGGGGACGCGGCTTGCGCTGAGAGTCCCGTTTTCCAGGGCCGGGGGACCCTTAGCATCCTGCCTTGTAGAGAGTTGACCTATCCTCATAGCTACGAGGTTCCTTCGCTATTATCACCACTGCCCTTGGCTTCTGATTTTAAGAATGAGAAAGCCAAGTTGTAAAGAAGTTAAACAGCCCTCCCGCTCTCCCAGACTGTATCCATAAATACAGTTGTGCTACATTCGCTAAAACAAGCAAATAAGCCACCGTGACCATGCTAAGGACGGCAGCCTTACAGCACCAATAATCAAAAAGCAGAAACAAAGGCAAAGGTGCGTGATTTCCAAGTAATTCCGCTTTTATGTGAGTGTCTTCTGAGGATATCACGGAATTCATTTTAAGGATGGAAAAAGTGGAGAGTAGCCACCCAGGGTTAGTAATGGCTGAAGCACAGTTGTGAGCATTAAAATGCCAGCTCTTTCCCAGCATTCCACACGGCCTGCATCAGAAAGTGGCAATGGTTGGAATTCACACCTAGCCTTGGCAGTATGCGGGTCCATGACAGAGAGACAGTTTTCAAATAACGGATTTTGCACAGCCTCCTGTGTAAATTAGCTTCCACCCTTGCATAGCGTTCCTAAAGTTGACTTTTTTGCTAAATGTTGTTTTATTACAGCAACACTATGTGTGGATTTAGTCCTTTTTGAAATGTCTTTTCCCCAGAGGCATATCAGCCAACAATAACAGCAGCTATATTCAGCTGAGAGCACAAGATAACTGATTTATTTTGTAACTGGCACCTTTATGAGCTTCATTTGCTGGAGAAGAGCTGAGGAAAAAAAAAATCTTGCTTTTTCATTTCTTTCTAAAATCATGGCACTAAAAGGCTAAAGTACTGAAAGTGATCTTGAAGCCAAATTCTGGGTGGGGGAACGTGATTATTCTGAGTCCCAGCGCTAAGTGAATCCAGTTTGGTATTCCAGGCTTACAAGCAGCGAGCTGAGAGCCTGCTGCTCCCCAAGGGGAAACAGAGGGACTGGGAAAGGCCCCGCATCCTCGCTTCACCACCTGCTGCCTCACCCGCCTCGTCCCATTCCTGCCTCTGATGTCGCCTGAATGGTGATTTCCAATATTCAAAGCCTCACGGGACCATTGAGAAAAGACGAGTCATAGGACAGCCTGAAATACCCACTGCTTCTCCATTTCCACCGGCACAGTGTACCTGGATAACACAGGGAACTTAATCGTGCCGTGGGACACAGAATGTCACTCAGAAATTGGCTGCTGAATTCAGTGTGTACGGGTACACGTCTACTATGTCCCAGGAAGTGAAATGACTGACAGATAAGCACTAGTCAGGGCAGATCCATGTCCTGCTTGTCTGTGGCTTTAATCCAGTGAAATGAGTTGAATACCTGTTTTAAATCAGTGGAATGATAATAAGTGCTATTGATGAAGGATTAAGGAAGAGGGCATATATGTATCTCGGATTCATTGAAAATCAAAAACCTGTAAGAAGAAAGAGTATTTTGAAGATAACTTTTGCGTGTGTGTGTGTGGTACTAGGGATCGAATTCGGACCCTTGTGCATCCAAGGCTGGCACGGTACCACTTGAGCTAAATCCCCAGCCCCCTTGAAGATAACATTTTGAGAATTCTTAGAAGCTGGATTGTATCCCCCAGATGGTACACTGGAGTCCTAGCATGTACCACCTTGGGATGTGGTCTTAATTGGAGATAGTCTTAAGGGCTAAAATCAAGTTGATGTGAGATCTTCAGGATGGGGGTAAGTCCAATACAACAATCTATCCTTACAAATAACAGAAATTTATGCCAAGTGTGAGGACCCATGTTTGTAATCCCAACCCTCTCGGAGACTGAGACAGGAAAATTCCAAGATCCACCTGAGCCTGGGCTACTCAGTAACTTAGCAAGACTTTGCATTAAAATCCAAAGCAAAAAAAAACAAACATCAACATTACTATCATCATCACCACCACCAGCAACAACAACAACAACAACAACGAAACAGTATGAACAATGACACAAATGGCTGGGATTGTAGCTCAGTGCATAAGCCCTAGTTTCAATCTTCAGTACTGCAAAGAAGAAAAGACAAATGAAATTTAGACACAGAATCAGATAATACATAGAGGTCAAAGATAATGAAAGGGGACACAGAAAGAAGAAGGCTACCTCTAAGTGAAGAAAAGACTCAGAACAAATCCTTCCCTGGAATCTTTAGGAGGAATCCACCTTACTGACATCTTAAACAGTTCAAACTTCTACCTTCCGGAATTCTGAGGCCATACATTTACTTATTTATTTGGTACTAGGAAATCGAACTCAAAGAGACTGCATAACTGACCAACATCCTTCGCTCTTTAATTTTTATATTTCCAAGGGGTTGATGTGCTGCCTCTGATTTGGAATTCTCTGTATCAGCCTCCTAAGTAGCCATGATTATAGTCACGTCCTCTGATGGATGGCTAACTGATGATGTATGGTGTTCGGGACAGTGGACATAGCCAGTTATGACAGAGTCAAAGAGAAGAGCAAGCAGGAAGCCTGAGCTCCACGTGCTTCCAGAAGCATGAGGCGTCCGTGTCTAGCAGAGAAGATGTTATTTGCAGTTACTGAGTTCCTGAGGGTACTTTGTAGGTAGCAGAGAAGGCTGTGATTTCAGTTGCACTGTATTAACAAAGGGACCATTGAGGTGAATGAGGACAGGCCAAGTGTGGGGAGTATGCACGATGTTCAGTCTTGTGGCAAATTTCTCTTTGCAGAATCCCAAAGCTGACAGAGGACAGAAAAGTTTCATGGACCCATGAACATCTGACGACTGTCAGGTACACTGTCAATACCTCGTGTGACCTGAGCAAATGGCTATAGCTGAGATCATCTCTGTCCTAATGAAGGGGACTCCTAAATTCTTTCATGATCTTTTTTTTTTTTTTTTTTGAGACAGGGTCTTGCTTTGTAGTTCAGGCTGTCCCTGAGCTCACTATGTAGCCCAGGCAAGCCTCCAACTCAGCAATCCTACTACCTCTGCCTCCCAAGTGCTGGGATGACAGGTTTGAGCCACCAAGCCCAGAATTAGTGGTATGAGGTACTGATCTCCAGTGGGCATGAGCCACCACGCCCAGTACTGTTGTATGTGGTTACCGGGATGGAACCAGGGAGGCAGGCGCTGGAACCACTGAGCCAAATCTCCAGCCCCTTCATGATCTTCCTTAGACACATTGTGACTCTCAGGAACCAAGCAGGGTGGAATGTGATTCCTTGAACACACTGTGCCTGAGATGATATTTCCAGACTGCTGGATGACAATTCTCCTGTCAAGTACCATGTCTCAGCGGGACTTGAGGCTAGCAGAAGCCCAATCTGGATGAATACGTCTCTGGTCTCCCTGCATTATGGGCTAAACTAGGGTAATGAATGGTACCTTAATTGCTGCATGCTTGTGCAGGGGGATTAGGTCAGGGAGTGGCTATCCCCATCAGTCAGTTCTAATGATCAAGGTAGAGCTTACTTGCCCTTAGGAGCTGGCTGACTGGAAGACACAGATATGTGAGGCCTGATCTGAAAGGGTGTATGTCCCTCCAGCTCCTCCTTTCTCTGCTTCCTGGCCAATAGGATATGAGCATTTTTACTCTGTGATGCAGCCCTGGTTTCTGACCTCAGACTAAAGACGTGGGCAAAAGCAAACCTGACTTCCTTTAAGTTGTGATTTCAGACGGTATGACTCTGGAACTAGAAGATGAAGACAGGCCAGAGGTCTAGAAAACAGACTGAAATATGTTTCTTGGGTCGTGTTAGGCCAAGGGATAGCAACCTTGTTTTGTCAGGGACTCTTAATTACAAGGCCTAAAATAAGTGACATATAGATTTTATGGACAGATTGATTTTAAGGTCTATGTATAGGAAAAACTACTGCACAGTCTGGTGGAAGAGTCCATCAGTGATTATTAATCATGTTTAGGAAATAAGAGGCCTCTAGGTGAAAATCCTGGAGAATTTCTCCAGTTATCATTTGCCTGTATGAAAATGATCCCTTTGAAAGTACTAGTCTATGAAACCTTAATAATTACATGAAGAAAGTATCAATTAAACCTCAGGAATTTAGTGTACTAAAGACTGTGAGAAAAAAGGGAAGATGAAGATATATGAGAAAGAATAGTCTGGGAAAAGACATTTAAATTCTGTCTGTGGAGTCTACTGCATTGCAAGTGGAAGCTATAAATTCATTAAATAATACATACACGTTAACGATATCATAGCAAATCTTTGCTGAGAATAAACTCATTATTTTGTTGAAATGTGCATTGTGTTAAAATGTTAACTGACAAAATTGAACAGACATGCTGTCTATTTGATCTTAGCATTAGAATGGTCATGTTTAAACCTAATTATTTTCTTTCCCTTGTGTCTTCACAAGATACCTAGAACTTTAATTGAATTATAATAATGAAATACCCATAAAACTAATAGGTTACAGATATCAAGGGACTTGATATGGAAATTATACGGACAGAGGTCAAGACTCTAAATTAGTATGCATTATTAAATAATACTAATCAGATAATTTAATAATGATACTGAGGCAGATTTTAATGCTTGGCCATTAATTCCATAACTGCTTCCCACCCACCATCTATCCCTTTTTTTCCTTTGATTTGGAGGTTTACTTGGATTTAACCTCAAATGTATCCCATGCCAGAATATTTCACCTCCTATAGATGCACCTCCTATAGACCAATTCAGTTTTTGTTTTTGTTTTTTAGTTTTCCTGAGACAGGGTCTCGCTTTGTAGACCAGCAGGCTGGCCCTTACTCATTAGCTCACTGTGTAGTAGAGGCCGGCTGCAAACTCTCGGCAGTCCTCCTGCTTCTGCCTCTAGAGTGCTGGGATTATAGGCATGAGCCACCACACTCAGCCAGAGAGTAATTCTGATGTAACTAAACCATTTTAGTTTACATACTTTAGAGTCCCTTTCATGAAATTCTTTTCTTTTTTTTTTTTTTTTTTTTTTTTTTTGCTTTTTGGAGACAGGGTCTCGCTTTGTAGTTCAGGCTGGCCCTGAGCTCACTATGGTGCCCAGGCAAGCCGCTGCGAACTCAGCAATCCTCCCGTCTCTGCCTCCCGAGTGCTGGGATTACAGGCGTGAGCCACCACGCCCAGCATTATATATGGTAACCGGGGATCGAACTCAGGTCCTTACGCTTGCGAGGCAGGCGCCGGAACCACTGAGCTAACCCTCCGGCCCATGAAATTCTTTTCTAAGAAAGAAAAACAAAATGTATATTTGTTGCAGGAATATCCAAGCAAAGACTAATGGTTTGCCAGCCTCTAGACTAATTGACAGTTTTATTTGCATAAGTAGAAAAGCAAGAAGAACATAGAGACAGTTGGGTGAATATTAATTGATGCTCATAAACCTAAACAATACCTTTTGCATCCTTCAATCCAGTTTTTTAAACGGCAAGTGATATTGATGGTGTACTATAGCCCAGCTGTGACATATAACCTGCTAGCTGGCCAGAGAATCACAGATCTTGCCCTTGATTTTTCTGTACTGTAAAGATCAATGAGAGGTTGTGTATGCAACACAGCTTGCAGCTGAGGAAACCTCTAAATTTGGGGTGGAAAAGAAAAAAGACCTCTGTGAAGCTAATGTGCTTCCAGTCGAAGGTGGGAAATCAATTTCAAGGTATAAGTATAGTGATGCCTCCCAGCCCCTGGAGCATCTTTTCAAAATCCTCAACAGGTCTCAACAACAACAGATAATACTGATTCTGCAATTTAATAGTCTTTTACATCTTAACGTACCAGAAACATTAAAATAGGAAAAGTTTCTTTTTCTTTCTTCATAGTGTCATAAACAAAAGATTCCTTCATACTGTAGGTCTGAGCAACCTCAGCATACAATATTCTTCCTTTTTTATTAAGTTGAGATGTTCACATTTTTGTGCACTGAAAACACCACACAGATTGCCTTTAGTATGTGCAAATCACTAGCTTGCAATTCTTTTCTTTGGGAAAATTTTTTGACATAAAATATGGGTAATTTGAGCACAAGCAGTATATTACTGAGACTTGATCTGGTTATCAAAAGGTCCACTAAAATGCTGAGCAAAGAATGATTTGATTCATGTCCTAGCTGGGACCCAGCATGCCCATGTAAGAATTCCCCATGGCGGTCAGCAAGGCATACATTTTCAAACTCATAAACTTCTTATTTCTGAGATTTTTCCATTTCATATTCTTAGGACAAAGCTGACCACAGGTGGCTGAACCATGGAAAGTGAAAATTTGGATAAGGGGAATCACCATATGTATAAAAGGTAACCCGTCCATGGTATAAACTATTAACGGATGGACTCTACTACTTACATTTTATTCAAGAAAGAAAAAGAAATAACCTTTCATTTCTGTCCAGGACTCTTACATGATTAGTCCATTATCATATAGGAGAAAGTATGAAAAAATGCCAACACTCCCATGTTGGCAGGTTTTCTTACTTCCCACCTATCTGCACCTTTTAATTTGTGTATTTGTGCTTACCTATGTTGAAGCATGACCACCCACACGGAAATCTAAGTGAGGGAATTAAATGTGGTAACTTGAACTGTTTCTCCGTGTTCAACATTAGGTGATCCTAAACACAATGAAGTTCATATTAAAACTTTCAAGATAATAGAAAAAGCACACTGAATGATCACTAGCTATCTGTCACACATTCTTTGTGAGGGATTTTAAGCGAGTTCACTCCTTTGTTCTTGCCTGGGACATTCTTTCCTTAGACACCAATAAGGCTAATTGCCACTTGGTTTTCCTAGCTTCTCTTGATGTAAATCTGCTCTCCTGTATTCCACGCTCTTCACCTGTTTCGTCCCTATTTGCATACACTGCTCCTCATATTATAACTTATTTCCCATGTTTCTTGTTGAGTCTCTTCATTTGGTAGAAAATAAGTTTTAAAAAAATTAAGACTTTTCACTCATAGATCAGCCCATTACAGCTTATGAGAGTATGCAATACAAAGATGTCGTGATAGTCAGTGTATGTATCAAACTGATTAGATCACAGTGCTGAGGTATTCACTCAGACACAGACATGGATGTTGTTATGGAGGCATTTTTAAAAGATGAGATCGAGCCGGGCGTGGTGGCTCACACCTGTCATCCCAGCACTCGGGAGGCAGAGACAGGAGGATTGCTGAGTTCGAGGCTTGCCTGGGCTCCATAGTGAGCTGAGAGCCAGCCTGAACTGCAAAGCGAGACCCTGCTTAAAGAAAAAAAAAAACAGGTGACATTGACACTGAGATCAGTAGAATTTGGCTAATGCATATTATACTGCATTATCCCAATGGACCCATTCAATCATGTGATGCCATTAAGGGGGAAAAGACTGAAGGGGTTTAAACTCTTCCAACAGACTTTTTCCCAGTGTATCAAAATCAACTCCTATGTCTCTAGCCTATATGTACATGCCTGCGATTGAGAATTGTCAACTGCTCTCCCTCTCACACTGGATTCCCTGTGGAATGCTAACGGGAAACTCAAAATACATTTTTCAAATCAGTGACTGAATCTTTACATAATCTCTTTGAGCAAGTTAAAATTGAGTGATAAAGGATTCGCCATACACACAGACAACCAGTAAAGTTGGAATTTGAGCCCAGACTTTTTGGAAGCTAACATGCAGGCAGGTTCTTTCCTTAATATCATGCCAAGCCCCAAGGCTAGTGGAGGCAAAGCTTAGGAGAATTAAGTTTTTGACCTTTAAAACATGGAAGAAGATGATGATATCCACTTTGATCACTTCAATATAATCCTAGAAATCTTAGCCAGAGGAATTAGCTAAGCAAAAATAATAAATAAACACACAAAAATGAAAGACATCAGTATTGGAAAAGACAGAGTGATGTTTTCCGTGTTTGATGATTTTATAGGTCCAAAAAGTCTAAAGCCCCTTGCCCAAATGTCAGGCTATATAAATTCACCAATTCTTCAAGACACAAACTCAATATGCATACATACATACATACATACATACATACATACACAGTGTATAGTCTACATACATACTCAACATATGTAGTGTTTTTAATACATATAGATTGAACTTACTAAGAAATCAAGAAAGTGATCCCACTCAGAGTACTTAAAAACTAAAAGCAAACATGAGCAAAAAGTAAATTATTTCTCTAGTGAATGTGAATGAAACACTGATGAAATAAATTGAAAAATCAATCAAAAGGTACTAAGTTACAGTTAGACAGGAATAAATTTATCCACAGTGTTATTTCAGAGTGGAGTGCCCATAGGTGGCAATTATGCACTGTATCTTTCCAAAAGCTGGAAGCAAGGATTTTCAGTTGTTTCACTAAATGAAGTGATAAATATGTGGAGAGACAGATACATGTAACTAATTTAAACTTTATAGAAGGTACACATGTATTAAAATACATGTGATACTCTACAGCTATGCATACTTTTTATATTTTATGTATCATTTAAAAGTAACTTAATTTTTAAAAATGAAACAATTATAACTGATAGTGTGATATTAATCATTTCTGAAAATACGAAAGTAATATCCACCAATAAAACAAATCTACTTTCTTTCTACCTCTGTGTTGATGTATGCACAGGCTTTCCAAGTTATTAGTTGGAACACATCACGAGAAGGAATCTATGTAAATAGCAGCCAAGATACAGATGGAAAGCAGTGCGTACAAGAGTGTGTCCTCAATGGGTTTTCCAAGACTGGTTTTCCTCCTATTTAAAGCCAACCTTGACGTTCTCTGCGCTATCTTTACACCTCAGTGAGCCAAGGGGAATGCTCCTGTTGGCGGTTGCTGAATGCTTCAAGGAAACTTGCTCGTGAAGGACCACTGTCCATACTTTAGGACCTTATTTTATTTACTTACTGGTGCTGGGCTCGAACTCAGGGCTTCGCATGTGGGAACACACGGACACGGACACGCACGCGCACACACACACACACACACACACACATACACACTATCACTGGGTTATGTCCCAGCATGGTTGTTGCTTTTTGAAAAAAAAAAAAAATCTCAGTGGCACCTCATCTGCCACAAGCGCAAAGTCCCAAGATTGGAAAAGGAAATTTTGATGAAAAATAAGTCACGTGGTTTCTACTGAAATAGTTTTGCTACCTAAAATTTTTCAGTTCCAAATTATTATGTTATATAGGC
The DNA here is from genome assembly GCA_004025085.1 of Thryonomys swinderianus. Taxonomy (NCBI): domain Eukaryota; kingdom Metazoa; phylum Chordata; class Mammalia; order Rodentia; family Thryonomyidae; genus Thryonomys; species Thryonomys swinderianus. The sequence continues at coordinate 15,401 of PVIC010002846.1, forward strand.
AAATGCCATTTAATGACTGAGTTCAGTTCCTGCCACTAGTTCATGAAATGAGTTGGCTTCCAAATGAGGACTTTTATGCAGCATGTACGTCACAAGACTCAAAACAAAAATAACGGTTAAAGGAAACTCCACTTTGATGACTTGGTTTCCCTTTGTATAAATCTTAAGTGCAGATTAAATGACTCACATCACAGTGACATTTGTGAACCCATGTTTTTAACTGCTCATTTTGTGATAGCTAACCCTTGGAAACAGCCCGGATGTCCATCCACTGGAAACTGGATAAAGAAGATGTTGTTTTTCTATAAAATGCCATAAAGAATGATAAGTTTGAGTCATTTATACTCAAATGGACATGCCTTCAGGACATACTCCTAGTGAAATAAACAGGTCACAGATGTGTAAATATCATATCTTTTCCCTGGTATAAAAAACTGAAGATGTAAATGAGTTCTAGAATATATGATAGATATTGTGAACTAGAAAATATTCGAAGGGAAATGGGGTGTAGAGGTAACAAGAGGAAAGAAAACTGTGATGGAAACTAAAAAAGGGAACAAAGCTTATGTACTTGGGGCGGGGGTTTTATGGTGGGTAAGAGAATGGGAAAAATGAGAATTAAATCATGGCATATCCTGGTACAAATTCTCAATGTTTTTTTCTTTTGAGACAGGGTCTCGCTTTGTAGTTCAGGCTGGCCCTGAGCTCACTATATAGCCCAGGCAAGCCTGGAACTCAGCAATCCTCCTGTCTCTGCCTCCCGAGTGCTGGAATGACAAGTGTGAGCCACCACACCCAGCACTGTGCTATGTGGTATTGATGGCTGGTGGGCATGAGTCACCACGCCCAGCATTGTATGTGGTTACCGGGATCAAACTCAGGACCTTGCACTTGTGAGGCAGGCACCGGAACCACGGAGCTAAATCTCCAGCCCAAATTCTCAATATTGAATATGATCATGATGTGTATATATAATGTACCAATAAAGATTCAAATAAAAAAATCTTACATGCAGTACTATAGTGTATAACAGAACATAAAACTTCAGTACTATATTAGAGAATCAGCAAAAATTATAGTATCATATAAAGATGTACCATGCAAAAAATATATCATGGTTTTATTGACAAGTTGTACATAACTGTACTCAGAGAGAGAGAGAGAAAGTGAGAGAGAGAGAGACTAGTTATGAGTTCCAGTAGGTCATTAGTCCAAATCATCATTGAACATGTGGGCTGTTAAATAGGAATGTCTGTGTTCAACATCATCCTATCAAATTATTTCAATGAACATGATTCTTCCCAGTGATTTTTAAAATAGAATACAGCAGCCACAAACAAATTGCAATATTGATCCACTTCACATGCCAGCAAAGACAGGTCTACAAGTTAATCAGAAAATTCAGAATATATGATGATACAGCAATGATATAGAAAGTGCTTATCACTAATTCTGATTACAAAACATACGTAATCCAGGTATGATTTCTAGTAAATCAATAAAACATTTTTTCATTTATGTCATTATGTGCCCTTTCTTGGCTTCTTAGCAGTTTCCATGAATTCTTCAAGGTTATAGTGATCTCAAAGCCGATATTGCTGGAAGCTGCTTTGAATGTCTAGTTTGACTCATTAATAAAGGAGCTTTTGCAGGTCACTGCAAGGGATCAATAGAACTAAAATCCTACTGGTAAAATGTCACAGAACCATGAGCCTAACCGACCCTAAAAACCACTGAAAATGCCAAATATCCTTGACTGGCATTAGTGGATACACAGCTCTGTCCGCATTTGCAGTAAACGCTTTCCAGGAAAGAAAGACATAGAAAGCATGCAGTCAAGCAGCTGACTAACTGGGCATGGAAGACAAAAATTAATCATATAAAATGCTCATCAAGCCAAGAATAACAGTGATAATTGTTACCTGTGGTTTGGAGTTACACACAAAGTCCTTCAGACAATGTGTGCAAACATGATATGAGACGTTTCTAGGACTCAAAGAGTTTCAAAGGTAATGTCATTTTAAAGAGTTCGTTTGTGACTGAGAATTCTAAACATTTTTATTATCAACTGAGAGTTGCCGAAGGCAAACAGTCCTTGGAAGTGCAACCAATAAAAAGAGTGCATTGCTAAGTGCTCTAGCCCTTAGGCACAGATCTTCTGCCTGTGTCATGTGTGGTCTACAAGTCTCTGATCATGCTCTGACTACCTTTTGCATCAAAACAAGGAAGCTATATATTTTTTGGATGTTGAGGCAAAACAGTTTCATTTGAGGCTTTCCCTCAGCACCTCAAAAAAATGTCAAGTACCTTACTCTTCCCTGGTATCAGATATTACAGAAATGAAAATAAAATATTTTAAGAACATTTGCCTTTTCAGGAGGCCTGTATTTGTTTGCACAACAGGCTTACAGAATCACCTAACTTACACCTGGCTGCAGGTATGCCACTTGTACAACTATGTTCCAACCTGCCACTAGGCTGAAGTCAATTGATTGCTAAATGAGTGGTATTTAGTATGCAGATGACAATATTCAGAGCAAAGAAATGGTCAAAGGAAACTCCAACTTGATGGCTTTGCTTTTATTTGGATAACTTTTACTGATCAGTACTAGATTGTACAACAGCATACTCCAACACACTACTGAAATACAATCAGCAAAAATGGCAGATACTGGGAAACAAGCTGTACTGTACAAAAACGACACTGAGGCTTTGTCAACAAAATGTACAGAACTGCCTAAATAAATAAATAAATGAAAGGCATGCATTGTAGTCCAAATATTGGGTTGTAAGTCCAAACATGTCTCTTAGTCTAAAATCCCAACAGTGGTTAAATAGGTAGGTCATTCAATGAGGAATGGCTGTATTCACCTTCTCTGTGTTGCTGAGGTCCTCGTGCTAGCAGAGCGCAGATCCTGTGTGTGCTGGTGTTTCTCTATGCTTTGCCTTCCCACCCCACACTCAGTGTTATTACCTTCCAGTATGAAATGAGCCACAGTGAGAGCATTTATGCCACAGAAATCAAGGAAAAAACAGTATAAACTAGGGCTTCATGTCTTGTTGATTTTCTCAGAATGACTCATTCTTTCTCATTATTATCACTCCCAGTGCAGTGATTTTTGACACATTCTTTTCCCGAGTGCCTGCCAATATGAAAAATTTCTATCAAAAATATATCAGGATTTGTGTTTTGTAGGTATACTGATCTCTTCTACCTAGAGTAAGTTTTCTCACTTCATCTTAAACCCAGGCTTATCTTATAATATAATATCACTTCTGCTAATAATAAGGTAAAATGTTAATAGTGTGCATAAAACTAGTGTGTCCTATCTCTGGAAGCTAACTTATGGTTAGCACAACAAAGTAAAAGAGTGTTCTTCCAGTAGCTGAATACTATAATCCAGTTCCACAGAAGTTATTTACTTCATTGATGAAGCAGCGAAAATTTGACAATTTTCTGTTGTTTTAGTTTTGTCATCCATGTTACCATAAATTAAAACACCAGCCACATTCATATTGGAAATCTTAATCAGGTATAAGCATGGATCGGCTAAACATATAGGACTTCATTAATAACTGATAAAAATATTTTGTGGCAACTGCTTTGCTATTGAGATTAACAATGAGGGATGTTGCATATTGTATTACTATGTGTAAAGCCCATTACATATCCTTTATAATAGTAAGATCTCTAAAGTCATGTATATATTTTTACACAGACATACACAGTGATTTCAATTAAACATTTTCCATAACCGTATTGTATAAAAACTTCTATTAAAATCAAACTAACGTAATTTAGTCAGTCAAAATTTACCTCAACGACTCAGAAACAAATATTTACAGCAGCCAAAATTAACCTCAGTCTCTTCTAAACTTTCTAACATTTTTAAATCTCTCTTTCTCTCTCTCTCTCTCTCTCTCTCTCTCTCTCTCTCTCACACACACACACACATACAATTCTTCATTCTATTCCCCCATAATGCATACATTTATATTACATTATGTCCACGGTGTCTTTCACCTATGAACCTCTGTTAAGAGTGGAATGCTCACCCAGGGAGAGAAGAAAAAAAAAAACTCTAGAGGAGAAGGGATAAGGATTTTGTTAGAATAACAAAGAAAACAGAAATAAGACACGCAGACATAATGACACTGTTTTGAAGTAAGGATGAGCAGGACGGTCAGGATACGGTGCAAACAGTACATATATATAGTAGAAGACTGTATTCCAACTTAGTCCACTACAATTAACCACTTACACTCAAGTCTATGAACTGTTCCTTTCATTAGCCTTTAAAACTCTTTATGTAACTTCATGTCAATGCATTGTCAAGATGTATATTTGAAATAAAATAATTCTCTAAAATGTTATTCCTGATATTTTCACATATTATATATCTCAAATCAAGCGTGGTTCTGTGGCAATTATTTTGGACCAGAAGACAAATAACAGGAAGAATATGTATTTGCCCAGTTTGTACAAATGTGTACTTTATGAATCTTTCTTCTTACTCTTGTCTCCTTCCTTCCTTCCTTCCTTCCTTCCTTCCTTCCTTCCTTCCTTCCTTCCTTCCTTCCTTCCTTCCTTCCTTCCTTCCTTCCTTCCCTTCTTCTTTCCTCCCTCCCTCCCTCTCTCCTTCTCTTCCTTTATTCCTTTCCCTTCTTTCCTACATTTCTTCCTCCCACCCTGTTTCTTTCTCTGAGATGAAGTCCTCGAGTTTGTGGGCCCGAGTTATCCTCCTGGCCCAGGCTTCCGTGTAGCCAGTGCTGTAAGCAGGACACAGGCCACCATGACCAGTGTGAATATTTCTGACTGTCCATAGATGCAGACATTGCCAACAAAGAATCAGGAAAGTTTAAACCAAATCCCTTGCAACTTTCAAGTAAGAGTGGGAGCTTGTCCTTGTTTATGAGGAAGTGACAGAAACAGTAGGCAAATCCCCTTGAGTGTAAACAGTTAAATGTAAGTCTGGATGGAGGATAATAATCAGAAATCAAAATTCTAAAACATCTTTATAGTGATGCATTCAAGTTTTTCTCATTTTTGTTATTAAATAAGAAAGATAAAATCTTTATTATGAGACAAAAATGAAGTTATGAATTTTCCTTTTGCTCTCCTTAGGCACCCTGCTTTCAATGTCGCAGCCAAAAATCTCATCTGCCTTTCACAATTAGCATCTACACAATAAGTTGCAACATTTTAAAGAAACAGTGAAATAGAGACCCGCCGTGTCAAGGCAAATTCCCAGCCTGGTGACTTTAAATCGTAATCAGGAATAATATTCTTTCACATAAGTAATATACTGTGTCTTTCTGAAACATATATCCTAAAGGCTCTCTAATCCAAACATGTAATTTACAGAAAACACATAGCTCTGACTTTCCTACCAAACTTGCATTTGTTATGATAAATCTGAAGCCAGAGATATTTCCCTATACACTGAGTGTACAGAACAAGAGAAAGTGTTAGTTACAGGGGTGAATTTGTAGACATGATCGTTTGCTGGTTTAAAAAGGTCTAGTCCATAGCTTCAGAAAAGTTTCACAGTTGTTTGTTCCAAATGATAATAAATCATGTGGGAAATTAGGCTTTTGCACGTGCCCTAAAAAGCTCTGCAGTCCGACTGATGCTCTTGTTTCTAGCCAGCTGCAAGCTGCAAATCACTTACTTCCTGGAGCTGGGCTTTGTGCGGGAGCTACCAGGCAGATCTGGCTCTGTCTGGGCTAAACATTCTGCCATAAGGAATTAGCAGTGTGACCGCAGCCAGAGAAAAATCATGTGGAATAATTCACACAAGCGAAGGGATAGCTTCCTTCAAGTCAATGGCTAATTACAAAAGGCAAGAGATGAAAGCCCCAAAATATCACTATGATACTAGCATTTGAAAGACAAGTTTCAACTTAGGCAATGCTTTCCAGTAGTAAAGCTTTTAAAAATAAGAGCTTAGGAATCAAACAGATCAGGTGATGAAGCCAATGTCGGTTACATTTTGGTATATACAACAAGTCTCTCTCACAGTACTATTTTCTCAGAGACTCAGGTGGAGCAACCTTGTAAAACCAAATGGAAAGAAAGCAGTACTACACGTTACTCTGAGATTTAGTTGATGATTTACATTCACTATTATTGACATCAGAATGAAACTGTGGCTATTATAAACATCAATTCCATGACAAAAATATTTTATTATGTGATTTTGTACATAGAAATTGGTTGCACAATTTAGAATTAGATTGATGTTAAAGTAAAATAAAGTACAGGGAAATGGTATTAAAAGGCGTTTTGAAGGAGATCTATAAGGAGATCTTATAAGTAAGGGTTCTATGACTTTTTTTCAATTATGAAAAGGTCTTGGTTCCTTTAAATTCCTCATGAGAGAACTTGAAATAAAGCCAACAACGTTGCTGTGCTGTAGGGGAGACCTTGTGTGTAGGATACAAAACGCAATGATGTAGTACCTGGTATACAGGATTATTATAGAGAAAACATCTTCGATTCAGAAAAAAATCATTGGGATTAGGAAACAAAGCAGTGCGTAGCAGTAACAATAATTGTATCAACCTACATTCTTATTATACTTTATCCTTTCAAGCCCCATTTATCCAAGCTGTTTTTGAGACAGACACAGCAGGTGCTATGCTAGTTCAGAAGGTGAAGACCGTGAAGCTCTCTGACATTTCTGTATTCTACAGAGGTGTGTGTCTGTGAGTGTATGCATAGAAGAAAAATAAAAACCTTACAAGTGCATAATTATTTTTAATGAAGTGGGAACGTCTCTAAAATGACTGATATCATTGAAGAGGGAGAATGCTGAGAAATGAAAATAAAATTTGAATTCTACGAGCCTCGGATGCGGCTACCATTGTCCTTCCACGTATTTATGATTAAATCACTATTGTCTGATGAGCCATTTCATCCTAAGTGGCGCTATTGAAAAGATTAATGAAGCAGGAGACCTGGTGAGTTCAATTAATGTTTTTCAAGTTGAAATTTATCCAGATTAATAATAATTAAATCCATGGAATATGCTAGGGCAACACCATGAAGATCAATCTTAGCTCACTGTAAAAATAATTTACTCTGTGTACTGAATTACCCATGAAAAGACATCCACCTTTGAATACTAGCTACAAATGTTTAGCCTTACAATTCTCCCTCACGAATAAGTTTTGAACAGAACAAAACACTAAATGAAAAGTTCACAGTGGTATTAGAATTTAGAATTAAAATGAAAACAATGAATTAAAAATTCATATGAGATAATAAGAAATCCTTAAAATGTGCCACTTAATTTACTCTTTTGGAGACTACCTAATTGGGAAGATCTTCTTTTTCCTCCATCTGATTAGTGCAGGACTAAACTTTTCAGTCAGAGGAGTAATTCTGAGTTGGCTTTTTCATTCAGCCTTTATCTTTTTGCATGGCTACATCACCACTCTTCGTACAATGCTCTTCAAATATCTACACTTCAAAATCTTTCATTTTGCCACAGCAGAAAAATATTTCTAGATATAAGATCAGCTTACTAGGCAAAAATTTTCCTGTCTGCACAAGCATCCCTCTTTCTTGATTCTTTTCTTTACCCTGTTTTCACTTTGTATCTGTCCCTCTATCTGCTTTCCCTTGAGTCTCATAGGGGGAAACTGTATTCAGTAATGTAAAACCCTTCCCCTATTCTTAAACACACATAAATTTTTAAATGGATCATTCATAAGGGAACAGATTCATAAAAATCATCAAAGCATCCTGTTCTTATGTTTGGATTCTTTATTTTAAAATTGATGACTGCCCCAACCAGAGATTGTCTCCCAAGGATCTTCCCATTTTGGGGGGGGTGATAACAAACATGTAATCAGATGTCCAGTTAATAACTTATTTAGGGTCTTTCTTACAAATCTTTTTTTTTTTTTTTTTTTGAGACAGGGTCTCGCTTTGTAGTTCAGGCTGGCCCTGAGCTCACTATGTAGCCCAGGCAAGCTTCGAACTCAGCAATCCTCTTGCCTCTTCCTCCCAAGTGCTGGAATTACGGGTGTGAGCCACCACGTCCAGCTTTCTTACGAATTTTAAACCCTATCCAAAGTGCTATAATCTGAGACTACTCACGATGCCCTGTTTTGTTTGAATACTCTCATCTTTCAGATGTATATGATTACAGTAGGTTACAGTCCTATCCCCAGAGCCATTCGGTAAGAACTGTATCAAGTACACAGATACATAGATACGGGAGAAAATCACTGCTTAGGAGATTTATACAAGGTACTGACTGATACGCAAAACCAGCCGCTGCTTCACTTCCACTGGCAGAACCAAGGAAAGATTTTACTTCCAAAATCAACTAAAAATGCACTGACTTCTTAGAGCAACACTATGCCAACAATTAATTAACTGAATCCATTCCTCTAACCAACCAATTAATGTGTGTTGTACATATTCTAAGCTAATTTTTCCTATTCTTAACTCGTTTTCAATATAGAATTTGAAACAGAATTATTTTTTGATGGGAACTTTGAATCTGTTTCAGAAGAATAAGAAAGAAAATAAGAACAAATGAGAGGAAAGGAAAGGAATTTTAACATTAGAAGACTTGATCTGCTTCCACAATTAATTAGGCATATGATTACATATAACACTGTTCACTCTGGAAGTTCAGATTATTGTTCTTTTCTAATATTCATCCATCTGTAATCTCCATGGGAAGTGGTATGAAGTGAAGGCTTTGAAGTCACAGAATAACTGTAGTTATAAACTCTATGTCCTTCTATAAACCACTTAAACCTTGAAGCCTCAATGACCTTCCCTAATGAGTGGGAAAAATAAAATTTATCCTTCATATAGTCACTTTGAAGATACAAAGTGAACAGACATAGAAAATTTCTTCTTGTACGGGAGACCAACAATGGTGTTTTTTTTCTCTATCTTTTCCCCCTCAATAAAACACTTTAGCACATTTTGACTATTCTTTCTCTTCCTTAAGCCATGTTACCATTAAAAGCGATCACTGTCAACTTGGGAAAGGAGTAACATGCTGTTTCCTCTGCTCTTTAGATTGCTCAGCGTACTGCTCATAATGAAAGGTATGCATAGAAGAGGAAGTGCTATGGGTTCCAGTAGCTAAAGCACAGGACTGAGTTATTTCATTCATACGGATAGTGTACCTTAATTCTTTGAACAGAAAATTTGTGTTATGATCTGTTTTTTTCTTTTATAAGAATCCTTCCCGTTTGTGGGCCGGAGACTTAGCTCAGTGGTTCCAGTGCCTGCCTCACAAGCGCAAGGTCCTGAGTTCGAACCCCGGTAATCACATACAATGCTGGGCGTGGAGACTCACGCCCACCAGCAATCAATACCACATACCACAGTGCCGGGCGTGGTGGCTCACGCCTGTAATCCCAGCACTCGTGAGGCAGAGACAGGAGGATTGCTGAGTTCAAGGCTTGTCTGGGCTCCATAGTGAGCTCAGGGCCAGCCTGAACTACAAAGGGAGACCCTGTCTCAAAAAAAAAAAAAAAAAATCCTTTCCGTTTGTATCTTCTACAGAGCAACTACTTTGAAGATAATACACATTATAATAACTATTGTTACTCTCTTACTCGGTTCTGAATTTTGTTTTATTTTTTCATAAGATAAAGAAAGGAAAGATAAGCCACAGGGCTCATACTGACGTGCTTGGCGAGGGTATCTCCAAACCAGTGATTATTGACAGTGGGAGCATCTGCACAAAGCCTCTCCTGTGTAGCTCCCAGCTCTTTAAATGGGTTACTTTGGGCTAATGCCTCCTTTCTGCCCGATAGAGGGCTCCTTAGTGTGCCCACCTGTCTGAAAGTCTTTCTACTCAATAACACTTTGACCTCTTGACCTTTTCAAAGGGGCCAGGCTCCTTGGGTGGTCTGAAGGTTCTCTCCAGTGCCTTCCTCTCCTGCTGGTTTTTTATCATGGACGGAGATAACCCTCAATCAATATGCAAATGGCCTTTCAGTCTCAACCCCTTGGAGGATCCCAAGTTAGTTTCCTGGAAGGGAGGCTGGTCTGTGAAAGGCGCAGTGAGATGAGTCTTGGGATCCTTACTGCTTATTCTTCAGCTGGTGCGAATAGGCTCATGTGGAACAGAATGCAGAGCAAGAGTCTTGCACAAAACCATGGGCTGGATTTTAAAGGATGCACTGTTGATAATCTAGAAAACAGTCTACTAAAGCATATGAGCAAGATCACTCAAACTCTAAGTCTGGGAATTATAATGTCTATAAAGATCAGAGATTTAACAGAGAATTACTAAGTTGCATTGACACCGCGCAGAGGTAAAGAAAGAGATAGAGACTAAGTGTAAATGTCAAATTGCTTCTTTGGCTGTATACAAAAGGCTTTTTCCTACAGGGCCAATATGAAACATAGAAGTTAATAATTGGAGGCCCAGAGCTCCCCAAAGTGTACGTGTTCAGCCCCAGTAGATCTAGCATGTCACAACCCCTGAACTCTGAATCGTAGAACGAGAACTTCTATGGAGTCCCACAGCTTTTTATCTTTAAAGACTAACTTGAAACATCTGATCTTTAAACAAAAGGCTCGCCTTTCTCTGGGAGGAGTTATTTCCCTAATGGCTTCCCAGGTGCAGGGAGAGGCTGCAGAGCCCTTTGCCTCCTTGGGCAAGAGATTCTGCCCCCAAGAGCTTTTCCTGCTTCAGCACCCACCAGCCAGGTCAGCAGCCAGGGTCGCAGCTCAGCGTACATTGGCTTGGAAGGTGCTGGTCTGATAACTAAGCAAAGAGATGGTGCTTCCTTGGGAGTCACAGAGAAAAGCCAGCAGATACCACCCAGAACCAAAGGAGAACTAGTCATATTGGACTGATTCACTGGGGCCAGAAGGAATCGTGGAGTTTCTTGATTTCAGAGAACTTAACATAGGGGATTTAATAACTGAACAAAGAAACGGAGAGACAGACTCACGGGTGGGGTGGTCTTTAGAAACCTGGAGAAACTTTAATCATAGAAGTAAGGGTACCTAACTTGTCTTGGAGAAAAGGAAAGGAATGAGGGAGAGGGCTGTTTGTGACATTGTATCTCATTTAATTTTCTTTACTCTTCCACTGTATTTTTCCATCACACTGGATATACTGAATTAAGACCAAAATGAAGTAAAGTTTATAATTTAAAGTGGATGGATTTACAAATGATTTAATAGAGCATGATGTAATCTATAACAAATTGTAGACTTCTTACTACAAATATGATTTTTTTCTTATTTATTTTGCCAATATGCATTTATTCAAGTATGTTAAGGAGGGAGGTATGTTCTTTATTGAATAATGGCGCTAACTAAGGAGTATTTAGGTTTGTTGCATTTCTTGATATATCTTATTTTCTCTCTCTCAAGGTTAATGAATGCAAGTAGCAATTTCCTTTTATTTTCCTGGGAATGATGCAAGGCAAAACTTGCATTATTGCTGGGAGGACTCTTAAATACTGTATTGAAATTAAACTCAGCTGTAATTTGGGTAACATTTTCAGAATCAAGGAATAACTCATGCAAGGAGTCCTAATTTCTTTAAATAAAGAAAAATTCAGAATGGGAACATAAATTACAATGTGTCAGGCAGTGCTACATCCATAATTAGCCCAGGTATTAAATGTCTTTTTAAGATAAAAACGCACAGATTCTTAAGTCACTTATACTAACCATCTGTTTGCTTAGTACTTATTATAGCTCTCTAGGCTTTTTTTTTCTTAATTAGTGGTGTTAGTTTTACCTTTCAGAAAATTTGCATTGCTTCTGACTGAATGTGAAAAAGCATTCGAGATTGAGTGTCATATGCTGTGCAATATAGTAAGAATACAACATAATTGAAACAGAGTAATTTCTGTCTTAACTTTATGGTCCTTCTGCCTCTAGGAAAAAGGACAGTGTTAAAGACCCAGAGAGACACAAAAATGTGCAACTTTCCTAGTAAGCTTTAAAAATATCTTGGTGATCATATTTTATATAATAATTTAAGAGCTTCTAAACGCAGAGAAGAAAAAAAAGAAGAGTAAAGAAGAATAGAAAAAAATGGTCAGGCAGACAAGGCATATTGAGTGTTTTGTACCAGGCAATGAGCCACGTTGTCTTCACCAAAATTATCTCCTTTAATCCTTCCAAGAGCATTTGGACGTAACTGTAATTGCTCTAATCTATAGCTACGGGCATTTGGATTTATCAAGTGCAAGTGACTTAGGCAAAGGTCTGATAAGTGGCTCAAAGAGGATTCAGGTGTTTCAGATAGGGGACCTTTTCTGTTTCCAGGAAGCGAGATAAGCTACATGATTCTTTTTAATGTTCTCCAGTTCCGTGATTCTGTAATGAAGTTTGACATATAGTTACTAGTCTAGAAAAATGATGGAGCATCATTTAGGAGCAATAAGAACGCTGGTGTAACGGTCCTCCTACCGAGAGGTAGATAAGACTTAAGATTTGTGGTGTACTCCAGCTTGACTCAACTATTACTGTGGCATATAGTCCTGCGCCTTGGCATCGAAATGAATGGAACTCACAACTCTGAATCTTCTGTGTCTGTATTCACGCTTGTGCCTTTGCCTCAAAGCCACATTTCTTCAGGGAAGGGATTGGGAGGCCCAGTCAGAATAACATCCTTATTTCTAGGAAAAGTTATTTCTAAGATGGCTTCCAGTGATCCCCACATGGTGCTATCTTTGTTGTGATCTGTAATGGTGATTGTCCACTTGGGCCTGATTAGAAACTCACCTCTAGCTGTGTGTATGTGTTATATCCAGAGACAACTGATATGGGGCCAGCAACTTAAGGGGGAAGAGGTGCCCTGAATGTGCATGAGACCCTCAGATAGGCTTGTAGCCCAAGTGGAATGAAAGGAAGGAAGGAGAAAGAAGTCAGCCTCCTTTTGAAAATCTCTACTCTCTGGAGCTGTTGCTACTGCCATTTTTTCTTTGGGGGGGGGGCAGGGTCTCACTTTGTAGTTCAGGCTGTCCCTGAGCTCACTATATAGTCCAGGCAAGCCTCGAACACAGCAATCCTCCTGTCTCTGCCTCCCGAGTGCTGGGATGACAGGCGTGAACCACCATGCTGGCACTGTGGTACGTGGTATTGATTGCTGGTGGGAGTGAGTCTCCACGCCCAGCACTGCATGTGGCTACTGAGGATCGAACTCAGGGCCTTGCACTTGCAAGTCAGGCGCCGGAACCACTGAGCTAAATCTCCAGCCCTCACCATACTCTTTATCACTTGTCACATACATAATCTGTCGAATCTGCTTCCCTAGAGAACCTGAACCAATACATTTGTGCTTTGTGTATTCTTTCCTCTTGAGTGTAAATAATTTGCTCCAAGCGAATACACAATAGTAGTATGGAACTATGGTTCTTGGAACAAATACATTTTGTTGCTCATCATTCGAGCCAGGGCTCAAAATTTCTTCTAGAGCCCTAAATCTGGGGAAAGGGGACTGTCATGTTGCAAAGCGCTATAAGAACCTGGCACGGGCGCCGGGCGTGGTGGCTCACGCCTGTCATCCCAGCACTCAGGAGACAGAGGCAGGAGGATGGCTGAGTTCGAGGCTTGCCTGGGCTACATAGTGAGCTCAGAGCCAGCCTGAACTACAAAGTGAAACCCTGTCTCAAAAAAAAAAAAAAAAAGAGCCTGGCATGGGGTGGCAGCAGTGTGCCCAGACATCGAGCTCTGTGGCCTGTAAGGAGTGAGCGTGGCAAGGAGGGAACACGGCCCCTGCCCAAGAGAGCCCTGACGTGACTGTAAGGGCTCCAGTCCCCAGGACCCCTTGATCTCAGGCAAAGGAGAATTCCAAGACCGGAAAAGCCAGCTGAGGTAATAAACGTTGGGTGGTAGTAAGCCACTCATTTGGGGGAGAGATTTTATTATACAGCAGTAAGTAACCAATTTCATCTTTATTTACACTGTCCATATCTAACATGCATGAGTATTTGAAGGTGATCTGGTGTCTGTCGTGCGGATGTGGTCACCTAAGAGATCAGTTCAACGTGAGGAACTGTCAGGCGACGCAAAGAGGAAAACAATCACGTGATCTTGCTCGAGAGAATATACATTCATAAAGACTTGACAAATAGAACAGAATTTCCCTTTTTTGGGGGGATAACTGAGAAAGAGAGTGAGTGCTAACACTTGAGCACGTCACCAATGTAGGAAAATCCTGGTTCCTCACTCCGTGGCTAACATACAGTTGAACTGTGTTTATTTTGCTATTATTCCATGGAATCAAACAACATAAAGTTCATAGTGCTCATGTTTTAAATGAACAAACTGGGCCAGGGATTTAGCTCAGTGGCTCTGGTGTCTGCCTTGCAAGTGCAAGGTCCCAAGTTTGATCCCCAGGAACCACAAACCGCAATGCTGGTTGTGGTGGCTCACGCCAGTAATCCCAGCACTCAGGAGGCAGAGATGGAGGGATTGCTGTGAGTTTGAGGCCTGCCTGGGCTGCATAATGAGAGCAAGGGACAAGCCTTAAGTACAAAGCTAGATCCTGTCTTAAAAACGAAAAAAAAAATACTAAAATAAGTTTTAAATTTAACACACACTTGTCAATTTACAATTTTCATCAGATAACCACTCGAACATTTGACTTTCTTACTTGTTTTGGAGATTAAAAATAATCATTGAAGAATGAATGAATGAATAAATGATGTTCTGATATATACCAGCTGGATTTACCTCAACCTGCTGAAGGGCACATGTGATTATCAGATCAAGTTTCTGATCCAAAAAATCATAGGGTTGAGTCAGGAGAAATTGTTTCTTATCTAGATGGCATTGTAAAACTGTCTCCGTATTTTCTGGAAATTTACAAAAATCTGCATGCTATAATCTATTAAAAATCCTTCCCTCCCATCAACTGGAGACTGGATAAAGAAGATGTGGTTTTTTTTTTATAAAATGGAATATTATTCTGCCATAAAGTATGACAAGATCGATTCATTTATGTGCAAATGGAGACACCTGGAGGATATATTAATAAGTGAAATCAATAGATCACAGATAGGCAAATACCAGATCTTCTCTTTGATATGAACACCTATAGATGCAAATGAGCTCTAGAAAGTATGACAGTTTTTATAGAATGGGAAATTTCCATAGGAAATTTGGTGTGGGAATGTAATGAGGGGAAGGAATAAATATGATTCAGAAAGAAAATAAAAGGGTATGTATAAAGGGGGTGGGGAGGTGTGGGTGGGTAGGGATATGGGTAAAAATGAGAATTAACCTGTGTCATATACTGGTACAAATTCCCCATTGTTATGTGTGATTTTGAGATGTATATAAATTGTACCAATAAAGAATTCAATTAAAAAAATCCTTCCCTGAGGTCAATTATTCACTTTATAAAGGCAAAAGGGTCCACATGAAAACTTCTCTCTCAGTATGTGTTGACATATATGTGTGACGTGTATACATCTCTTTCCTCAACTGTAAAATATCACCCAGTTTCCTTGAAGGTGTAATGGAACAGGATGGTGTGTATTAAGTGATAAAATGTGCACAAGTCTCCTGCCCAGTGGCTGGTAAAATGAAAACGATCACAAGAAGCTCAACATCTCTTGTACTACTGAAGGCTAACAGTAAACTTCCATTTCTTAGACTGTGCATGTGTGTTAATGGGACTTGTTAGAATTTAAATAGTCGTAATATTTTCTGAAACAAAAAGGGAACATCTCAGAAATTATAATATATCAACATAATGAATTATATTACATATCATTAAAATCATCTTCCTGATATAGCCATAATAAATATTTGCTGAGTTAAAGAGACTAGCTACAGCAGAGTTTATACAACAGAAAAATATTGTGTAAAATTATGTACATTTAAATCAAAGGTATCCTCTCACATATTACACATAAATAACATGTACATATAATATGCAGATAGATGAACTGTGTACATGGATATATATATATATATATATATATAAAATGCATATAATATAAATGAATCTATTAACATACCCATATAGAATAGTGCTAAGGAATCATGTACAAAGTAGTGCAATGTCACAGTGGTGTGATTATGCAGGCACTTTATTTTCTATGCAACTTTGTACAGTAGTTTTACTTTCATACTGGGCAGAAATGAAACCCTAAAGTTAAAATTAGACGAGACAAGTCTCTGCACAGCAGAGGAGCCTGTGCTCTGGCCGGAGGACTCAATCATGGCCACCAGAAAGCCTGGCTGGCGTAGGAAGCTTTCCCTGGTATAAGCAGGCCGAGGACCACCAGGAGGATGAACACGGATCCACACACACCCCCAAAACGGGCCATTTGCACTTTTAGATCACATATAATGGTTGTATGGCTACCTGCTCCTTAAAGGCCATAAAGGACTTTTCTCTTGTATCCTCCTAACCCGAGCATCCATGACCGCCTAAGGAGTGAGGGACACTCCTAACGTGATGGGAAGAAACTGCACGTGCCCGCAGAACACACAGAGGCAGCGGGGGCCATCACACTGAATAGGTATCACGCGCCCTTTCCTGTTCCTCTCCTTTGCCCCAGGATCTGACTGCACTTCCTTTCTAGCACTTGACTTAAAGAGACTTCCTTCCTCTTCTCCTCCAAGACCCTAAATAGACTCTTCTCTCTACTGTTAGCCATTGTGAATATCAGAGGTGCTAGAAGAGTGGTGTAATCAAATGTCTGATTTACTCAGAAAATAGATAAGTAAGAAATAAAATTAAATAGAAATTCAATAATTTTTATAGGCAGAAAAAAACCTTTGGCTATGGTGTAATATAATTTTCTATAGAATTTTCTTCCACTGAAAGCCTTTCTCATGAACAGAAAACTATGTGAACTTGAAATTTCATTATAAATTTCCCTGAACTGGATGTAGTTAGTATTTTTGATATTTTCTTTTTTATAGCTAAAGAGGCTCATGAATATATAACCAGATTAGAATAAAATTGTATTTATGATAGTAACAGAATATTTCACTGTATTTAATTATGGCTTCTATGAGCAGCATACACAGGACTAGCTCTGAACTGTGAGGGTTGAATTGCCTTTCACTGACGTTTCCAGACATTTAGTGGATATTCTGGGAATGACGGCCACGCGCAGAGCACGACCCAAACACTGGACGCGTTTCTGTGAAAAGGGGGAAGGCCTGACAACACAGAGGTCACGGCATGGTCGAACAAGACAGCGGTCGCAGAGGTGAACACATCACACGTCTTCCACACGGGTTCTCTGAGCAAAGGAAAGTGAGATCTGGTCTCAAGGGGATTCCATAAGGACATCGCATGAGTTGGGCTGGCTGAAGAACGGCTTGTTGCAGAGATGGGAAGCTCTGATGTGAATAGACTTAGCGAGGCCAAGACTTCAGAGCGCGGACCATATATATATCTATATATCTGTAGATATATAGATTTCTTTGTAAAAAGGCAATTTAGAACTGGCGGTACATGGTTGGACCTCCAGTGGTCAAGAGGCTGAGGCAGGGAGACCACAAATTTGCACCACCTGACAAACTTGGCCAAGATCCTGTCTCAAGACAAAATTTTAAAAAGGGCTCGTTGTGAAGCTCGGTGTGAAGCACTGGACACCTTAGAAGTTGCAAGAATCTTGTGTAGAGACTGAATATGGGGGAACTGGAAGAGTTGCAAATAAGAGCTTCATAGAAGTGACGAGAAATAATGTGTTGGAACAACTCAGAGTGGATTCCAAGGGCATTTTAAGATTGGACATCTGGGGGCCGGAGGGTTAGCTCAGTGGTTCCTTGCGCCTGCCTCACAAGCGCAAGGTCCTGAGTTCGATCCCCGGTAACCACATATAATGCTGGGCGTGGAGACACACCCACCAGCAATCAACAGCCACCGCATACCACAATGCCAGACCTGGTGGCTCACGCCTGTAATCCCAGCACTCAGGAGGCAGAAAGATGAGGATTGCTGAGTTCGCAGCGGCTTGCCTGGGCTCCATAGTGAGCTCAGGGCCAGCCTGAACTACAATGCGAGACCCTGTCTCAAAAAGCAAAAAAAAAAAAAAAAAAAAAAGATTGGACATCTGTAAAGGTCACACTAAGGCCCTTGGATGTTGCTTCAGCAGCATAAAGGACTCACTGTGTATAGGGTTTTATGCAAGGACAAGGTCATATACAGGGCATAGAAAGGTCATTTTAGCCGCTATGTGAAAAAAAAGACTGAGAAAATGAAGATGCAAATAGGCATCTAGCCAGGGCACTGTAACGTGTCCACATCTCTGAGGGTTGGTATCTCTGGTGTGTCTATGGCAGAGCATGTGCAAGGCCCTCGGTTTGATCCACAGCCTTGCAGCTAGATAAATAAATAAGCAGGCGAGTATCCTTGAACAATGTAATTCAAAAGTTAAAAGGTTCACTGTGCACAAGTGTTAGAGTGGATTTGGTTCTCCTGACTGATACTGAGACTTTCATTATGGACTACGAGCCTCCTCAGGCAGATCACGTGCCTTCACAGTACAGAAATCTAGGAATAAACAGGGGTGGGTGAAACAACACACTTAATTCCCTTCAATGTACAGCAAGCAAGCTAAGGCCTTGATACTCAAATGACTTAGTCAAAGTCACCATCTGGAACTAGCGACGAGGAGAGATATGACCGGAACACAGGACTCCTGACTCCCCACCTAATGATCTCCCCATATCCTATTCTGTCTCACCTATATTTAGAAATAGCTCAGAGTCTCCTTCTAAATAAAACAATATCTGATCCTAACCTTTCCATTATATTGTGTTTCCATCTGTTCTTCCTGACAATTATAGATCTTCAAACATTTCCTGTGGCTCAGAACATCTTCCCAGAGTGAGGCCTTAAGGATTCCTTGGCAAATTTTTCATATGAAGAGTGAAAGTTGGAAAGCCCAGTTTTACCACAGAAAAGATGGAGTCTTAGCAGGCATCCCAAATCACTTGGCAAATAAGAAGCCTCCTCTAGGACGGTGACACATTTGTGCCTTGTGCACAGATGGACGGTCCCCAGATACAACTGATGACTTCGACGGACAGTGGGCTTCCTTTATCCCTGCTCCCTGAATCCAAACCTCCTCCTAAGTAAGTCTCACCACACAACCTCCTTGGTCTTTCTTTTGGCTCACCTTTCTGTATTTCCTTCCCTCTTTCACAAAGAAGCAGCCATCTTATGTTGTAGAAAATATACTCTCAGTGCCAGGGATTTAGCTCAAGTGGTACCACGCTTACCTTGGAAGCACAAAGGCCCGAGTTCAATCCCCGGGACCACAACATGTGTGTGTGTGTGTGTATTGCTCAATATAAGAACGGTGCATCCAGTAGCAGTATGGGAATGTTAAAAACCATTTTAAAAATTGAAATTGAAAAGGCTAGAATGTGTTAGGATTTGTCAAGTTCCGAGTTTAGATGCCATATTAAATCCACCTGTCCACCTGAACCTGTGCAAGAGATTAGTTAATATCCCAGTGGGCAGCAGAAAGATTGGCAGTAAGGGTAGCTATGTTCCAGCTGACAGGAGAGTTCAGCCACAAGTAAGGCAGCTAAACCAACAGTACGTAGGAAGGACTGGAAGTTCAATTACACAGTGTGGTGCAGCACTAAGTACAATTTCTCTAGAGAAGAACAGACAGGCAAAGAAAGATCTAAATAATAATATGGAGACTCTCCTCTTTCAGAACTGAGTATAGTGTAGTGTTCTGGTATAGGGAATGAGAAAATATTCTGTGTGTTTAAATTGTGATGCCAACTTAAAATATCAGCACTTAATCTCTCCCTTTCAGAGTTAGGATTGGTTCTGGAATTCAACGTCACTCTTCTGATTTGCTTAAAAATCCTAAATGTTCCACAGACAGTGGGTTATTTGAAGGATTGCTTTCTTAGTTATTTATACAACAAACTGGGAGCATGTAGAATAGGCCACAACACATGAAATGTTTTTCAATGAATATACATAGGTGAAGGCATGAATGGTTCAATGAAGGACAAATTGCTCCACATTGGTTTTGTGATGGAGATTAGATACATACTCAAAAGCTTCCATGTTTTTGTATGACAGAACCACAAAATAATCTGGTTGTTCCAAGGATCAACCATGCCAGAGATCATGAATAATTTAGCACAAAGTTGGTGCACTATAAATGCTTAATGATACTGCTGGATTTTGTTAGTTTTTGTTAAATGATCGTATTTGAATTTATAGGATATAGCTACTTGTTAAAGTAGTTCAGTAATTCACTAGCACAGGAGCATGCAGACCTGAAGAGAGTGGGTGTGCACTACAGAAGTGTTGAAAACATGAGATATTTTTGTGCTTGAAATATTTTGAAAAATAAAAAAAAACACTGTCCCTCAAGAAATACAGTTAGCTGACTCTGCTCCATCAGATTCAGTGGAATGATTCCTCTCCCTTTATCCTAGGAAAAGACATTTACTTTCCTTCAGCAAAGGAAACAAAGACAGTAGATTAAACCCTCCTCCATCAATAAGCACTTGGACCAATTGGACAGCCAGAAAAAATGGCATTGTGGTCCGAAAGAAAGCAAAAGAGACATCAGAACCTTACTATAAAACCTGGTTTGGTTTGGACGCCGTATCCTCTAGATTTCCACTGTGTTCCCAGAGCTCCAAGGCTTCAAAACACGCGTAGAAGCCAATCGGGATCCAGCCTGACTCGAGCAATTTGGCCCTTCAGTACGAGACAGACAGAGCCCGGATAATCAAACAGATGCAGACAAAGCACGATGAGAGTAAATGTTTTAAAATTATAAGTCAAGCCGGGCGTGGTGTCTCACACCTGTCATCCCAGCACTTGGGAGGCAGAGGCGGGAGGATTGCTGAGTTCGAGGCTTGCCTGGGCTCCATAGTGAGCTCAGGGCCAGCCTGAACTACAAAGTGAGACCCTGTCTCAAAAAAAGAAAGAAAGAAAGAAAGAAAGAAAGAAAGAAAGAAAGAAAGAAAGAAAGAAAGAAAGAAAGAAAGAAAGAAAGAAAGAAAGAAAGAAAGAAAGAAAGAAAGAAAGAAAGAGAAAGAAAGAAGAAAAAGAAAGAGAAAGAAAGAAAGAAGAAAGAGAAAGAAAGAAAGAAGAAAGAGAAAGAAAGAAAGAAGAAAGAAGAAAGAGAAAGAAAGAAAGAAGAAAGAGAAAGAAAGAAAGAAGAAAGAAGAAAGAGAAAGAAGAAAGAGAAAGAAAGAAGAAAGAGAAAGAAAGAAGAAAGAGAAAGAAAGAAAGAAGAAAGAAAGAAAGAAAGAAAGAAGAAAGAGAAAGAAAGAAAGAAGAAAGAAGAAAGAGAAAGAAAGAGAAAGAAAGAAAGAAGAAAGAAAGAAAGAAGAAAGAGAAAGAAAGAAAGAAAGAAAGAAAGAAAGAAAGAAAGAAAGAAAGAAAGAAAGAAAGAAAGAGAAGACAAGAAAATGAACTATGTGTGTGATACTGTGACCAATCATATGCTGTTGCTGCTCATGCCTTCATTTTCCTTTTTTCCCTACAGTTTATCATTCTAGTTTAAGGCAGTAACAGAATGGACAATGGATTCATGACCCTGGAAATTAATGTTTCAATATAATGTTTCAATATGAAGGGAAAAAAGAAACCATTGTCTCAATTGGGGATTAAAGTCAGTAAAATTCCAGGCAAAGTAGGATATGCCTCTCACTTCATTTCTGTACCTTTAGGTGTTTGTTCAAATATCATTAACTTGTGTCATATACTGGTACAAATTCCCCAATGTTGTACGTGATTGTGAGTTGTACATAAAATGTACCAATAAAGAATTTAATTTTTCAAAAAAGTAAATATCGTCTTACTAAAAATCTTAGTCAGTGCGGTTATGATTAGATTTGTAAATCTTTGAACTTTAGTCTTCAGTTTACTATCAATTACCTATGTCAATTCACATTTCCTTTGTTGGATTTCACCTATAAAATATGGAATTCCCTTGAAGGCAAGATCTGAAATTTAGTATTTCAAAAAAGTACTGACAGGGGCCTGAGATTTAGCTCAGTGGTTCTGGTGCCTACCTTGCAAGTGCAAGGTCCTGAGTTCCATCCCCGTAACCACATACAATGCTGGGTGTGGTGCTCACGCCCGCCAGTAATCAATACCACATACCACAGTGCCGGGCGTGGTGGCTCACGCCTGTCATCCCAGCACTGGGGAGGCAGAGACAGGAGGATTGCTGAGTTTGAGGTTTGCCTGGGCTACATAGTGAGTTCAGGGCCAGCCTGGACTACAAAGTGAGACCCTGTCTCAAAAAAAAAAAAAAAAAAAAAAAGTACTGACAATTCCTATTTGGAAGACAGACTTTTTCATCAACTGCACATAATAATAATCATAAGAATGACATATTTTTCTAAGTATAAGCAAATATTTGTAAGCTATGCCACTCTCACAAATAATACACGGAACAATTCTTCACACAGTAGTCTGCTGTATAATGTTTATGGACAGACTAAAAAATGTGCTGCAATTTCTCCTCAATCTAATTTAATGGGCATTTTTTCTGCCTATAAAATTCTGTCCCAATGAATCAAATATAAAGTAGCCAACACTGAAGACAAATCAGAATGTCTCCACTCATATTTTCGTTTTCCCTTATTTTCTTTCTCTTTATTTCCTGGCTTTGAAGCAATAAAGCAAATGATAAAGAAAGTGTGACCACTGAAGTTCGTTTGCTGCTTTAATTTTATGAGGAAATGAAATGAGTCATGACAAAGATCTGTAATAGAGGGATGCAGAGAAACGGGACACCTGTATGGCCTAGTAACAGAGCACCTGGGTGAGAGCTTCTCCACTAGCAAGAGCCACGGAAAAAAGGCTTCAACAACTTACGTTTCCTCCCTATGTTTTGGCTGCAAGCTTACCTAAGGGCCCAGTATTTTGTATCTGGAAGCAGAACACTCAGTCACCATCTTACACTTGTGAACGAAACATATGTCCCAAGACATAAATCTGATTGGGCCCTGGTTCTGCAGTTTTGTGAACGATGTCGACTTTATATTCCTTGGGGACTATGTTTAAGAGTTCTCTGGAGGGCTGGAGATTTTGCTCAGTGGTTCCGGCACCTGCCTCACAGGCACAAGGTCCTGAGTTGCATCCCGGTAACCACAATACAATGCTGGGCGTGGTGACTCACACCCACCAGCCATCAGCACTACATACCGCAATGCCTGGTGTGGTGGCTCATGCCTGTCATCCCAGCACTCGGGAGGCAGAGGCAGGAGGATTGCTGAGTTTGAGGCTTGCCTGAGCTACATAGTGAGCTCAGGGTGAGCCTGAACTACAAAGTGAGACCCTGTCTCAAAAAAAAAAAAGAGTTCTCTGAAGTAACTAAGCTGTCCTTGAGACCAGCACTGCCACTTTCAAACCCGAGCTGCCTATCGCTGTCTCTGTTGGTAGAACTCTCATTTTATTCACTGTGTTCTCTAATGTACTCAGCATGTTACCTTATCAGAAAAGTAATCCTTCTGTGATATCATTATTTATGACTGTTAATGTTCATTTTGTGAATGAGACATAATTCTATAGCACAGAAGCTGGAACCGTTTGTGAGTATAGCACCTAGTTTAATGTTTACTACACAGCAGAAGCTCATCGCGTATTTGTAAACTGAAGGAACGTGTAAATCAGTGGATGACTGAATCATTGAAACTATCCTTACGAGAAGTAACCTCTGTTTATACAGCGATGTGAATTTCATTAAAGGAGAGCTAGGTGTATTGAAGTCTGTAATGCAACCATGAGCGATTTTAGTGTCGGGTCCTTACAATGGAAAGACATGAAAGAATGTCAGACACATCCCAGTGATTTGGTAATTATTACTGTGTAGTCCTAAGCACAGCTCTATGAAGCAAAGAGAAAGAAGTTCTTAAGATTTTCACCATACGGACAATCCAATGCTAATACTTCCAACCGGAAGTTAACAAAGCCAACTCCGGCTTGACTGAAAGGCCACTTTACTTCAGACCCTGCATTGTTTACAACTACAAACCTCTGTAATTCCTCCCAAAGATCACAAAGCAGATGGCGAGGAGGAGCCTGTAGGAGAATGATCACACTCTGAACTACAAGAAGGGACAATTTTGAAAGTGAAAAGTCAGTAGTGATAAGACACAGGGAAGTGAAAAGTCACTGCTAATAATTAACAGAGATAACAATGATAAACCAGGAGTTTCCTAGGAAAATCTGAATATAAGGTATGATCTTCTGTGTATCATTATTCCACACGAGTGGTTCTTAGTGGGCTGAACAGAATGGGAGAAGAGAGGACTCTTCCTTTTCAGAAGGCGTCTGTCTATTGCTGGAGGCATTTTTCATTGTTACAAGTGCAGAGAAATGCTATTGGTGTTAAGATATAAAAACTAGGGATGCTGCTATATACCACACAGCCCCTCAGGAAAGCAAAAAAGGTTTTTTGTTGTTGCTGTTTTTTGTTTTTGAGACAGGGTCTCACTTTGTAGTTCAGGCTGGCCCTGAGCTCACTACGTAGTCCAGGCAAGCCTCGAACTCAGCAATCCTCCTGTCTCTGCCTCCCGAGTGCTGGGATGACAGGCGTGAGCCACCACACCCAGCGCAAAAAAGTTTTTATCTAATCCCAAATGGCATACTGTGGTTGATAAAAGGCAATATTATATCATAAACATCCTCCAAGATATTTTTAATGGCAAATTTTTATTTTATTTTTTTTGCTTAATTGGAGATTTTTACCTCTTGAATTTTTCCTCAACCCATCTTTCTTGCCCCTCTCAGAACTTACTCCCCAAATTTGGCCCCTGGAAAGTAAGTGAGCCATGCACCAAGGGATATTTTACAGGACACAACAAGACCAGGAAATACAGTTAACACATAAGCAGTGTTCTAGAATTCTGGGTGTAGTTCTAAATTTTAGATTTCCTTAACTTTATTACATTCATTTGCATGTAGTTATTGCCCATCTATTTGAAGATGATTTATATCTTTGCTGAAATTATGAAACGATATCTCTCTTTTCTACCCAAATGCCCCTACATATATATCACCTATCTTTCTTTCTGTAGCTCTTCCTATGTCTTTTAATCCTTCCTGTACACTCACATTACCTCCCTTTATGAATAAATCACAAGATGATTAAAAGAAGGTATCAACTAGGGTGCACAAGGACACAAACATACATACAGTAACAGCCTTTCTCAAATGTTTAGTTAGTTAGTTAGACGGTCTATGAATTAAATCCAGTGTCTTTGTGCTAAATTCACTTCCAGCTGTTTTTAAAATTTTTACTTCAAAAAAAAATGAGACATGGTATTGCTAAATTGTCCAGGCTAGGTTTGAATTTACAGTTCTTCTTCTTCAGCCTCTCAGAGTGCTGTGATTACAGGCACATGTTACCAACATGTATACATTTTTTGAGAAGAAATTTAGAAGTATGGTTATGGCTGCACAAATCCACATATTTTCCCCATGTTATAGAATAGTAAATAACTTCCACTGGGTGTAATTTTTGAAAGAACACAGATTTGTGTCTTCTTTGTCATTAATGATAAAGCAGCACTTAGGAATGAACCTCACATACAATGGTTTTATTATTGTTCATGACCAATTGCTTTATTAGATTTTTGCTGTTACTGTTCCTGTACTTCCAATTTACTAAATGGAATTTTCTTATAGAAAGTAGCAATCTTGGGCTAGAGATTTAGATCAGTGGTTCTGCCTCCTGCCTAGCAAGTGCAAGGTCCCTGGTTCAATCCCTATAACCATATACAATATGATATTGGGCATGGTGACTCACGCCCACCAGCAATCAGTACCACACCCCACAGTGTCAGACCTGGTGGCTTATGGCTGTAATCCCAGCATTTGGGAGGCAGAGGCAGGAGGATTGCTGAGTTCCAGGCTTGCCTGGGCTACATAATGAGCTCAGAGCCAGCCTGAACTACAAAGTGAGACCCTGTCTCAAAAAAAAAAAACAAAACAAAAATAGCAATCTCTTAGACGTGCTACAATGCAATTAATTGACAGAATTATCTAAAATGAGTAAGGCAGCAAGAATTTCCCTAAGTATGATAAGCAGTCATTAAAATTATGTTTCAAAAATGTTTAGAAATAGTTATAGTGCAAAAATAATTATAATGAGCTATGGTTTATAACCCATATTTAGCCATGCCACACTCCCTAAAAAGCACATCACTGGTCCAAATACCACTATTTTCTAAAGTGTAATAATCTAGTTCCATTTGATTATCTCACCCTTATTACTAAAAGTCTCTGTCCCTACCAACCCTATGTAACATACAGGAGGTTTGTTTTGGGGTAGCTACATTCTATTTGCTTCTTCTGTTAAAGTTTATGAAGACAATAATATTAATAAGAAAGGAATGGATAAAGAAACTGTGGTATTTATGGGCAATGGAATATCACTTGGCCATAAAGAAGGTTAAATTTGAGTACTTTGTAGGAAAACAGATGTGCTTGGAGATCATAACTCTGAGTGAAATAAATCAGATGTATAAGCTTAAATATTGCCTGGTCTGTCTTATATGAGAAATCAAAAATACAAAGAAAAAATATATAAAATAGAGATTGGAAAACATCTCTCTGCTGTCCCACGTGCACATTTGAGAGGTCTTTCTGGATGTCATCAAAACCTAGGTGAAGAGTACTTCCTGTGTTTTCTTTCTTTACTGATGTATTTTCAAATATTTTCCCACAGTGATGTAGTAACTGACCTCAAATGGATGAAATAAGCAAAACTAATATCAATTAATTTCACAAACTCAACCCAAATAATGAGTCACAGTTTAGTGAGCTTAATAAATGTGAATTATTTTAAGCTGATAGGCTTGAAGTGATTCCTTA
The DNA here is from genome assembly GCA_004025085.1 of Thryonomys swinderianus. Taxonomy (NCBI): domain Eukaryota; kingdom Metazoa; phylum Chordata; class Mammalia; order Rodentia; family Thryonomyidae; genus Thryonomys; species Thryonomys swinderianus. Next base: position 42,202 of record PVIC010002846.1, read on the forward strand.
GGTTTCAGAATCTAATTATACAGATTATTTGGTAGGATTAGTTGTGATAGGAAATGCATCAGAACCCAGTTTCAATGGAAACTATCTTCTCAAATATACATACACTGCATGTGGTTGAAATGCTTAGAACAGAAAATCTCATATAGTGGTATATTTAATCTCATACTGGTATATTTAATTGTAAAGATGATGCATAACCATTAGTGGTTAGAACTAAGAAGGATCATAATCCATTCCAGTCAGAGGTATTTATTGCTTTGAGTATCTTAGTGGAATGTAATTACCCTTTCAATGAAATTATATTTTATTATCCAAATTGTAGAATCTTCACTTCATGTAGTGGATACATGAAGTTTAAAATATAACTAAACCTAGTAGTACTTTTTTGTGCAATATTTTATGATTTTTCATACAATCTCCTCTGTCAATAATAGTATTTTTAGTAGAGATCTTTTTTGGGTACTGTGAGTTTCAGGCAAGGTTACCCTTCCCTGAAATGGAGAAGGAAAGGTCGGCCCAAGGTGAACTCCACTAAGAAACAAATATGGGACATTTCTGGCATTGGAGAGGCCAGCAAAGCAGTGAACAGATACTGCCTGTCCAGTGTAATATTCTTGTCTAAGTCTCTCTTTTTCCCTTAAGGGAAAAATGACATGCTCATCTAACTGTTTGCAGTATCTGAGGATCATGGCAAAACCCAAGAGCAGCACATTATAAAAACATGGTCAAAAGTGAACGATGTGTTTCAGACTGGAATAATCCCTTCTTTATTCATAGATAAATTTTTTTAAAAATTGTGCTATTTACTTATAAGACAAGAAAACTATGCATGTGGTCTAAGTGGAGAACTATTTGTTTTGCAATCCACTTTTCCTAGTTTCCATTTATTATTACGTGTGTGGAGTACACGATGATTGTACTTCTTGTGGGGAATTCGTACTTCTATACAACACATCTGAAGTCCATTTTCAATCTTCCGTCCCTTCTTTCCTGCCTCCTCCCTCCTATCTCTTGAAGTCTTCGACTCAAAAACTCTCCTTATTTCCTATTGGGTGCCTTTTATTTTGCTCTCTTTCTATACCATGAGCTTCTCAAATCACAGAAAGCACACAGTACTTAAGCTCGTGTATCTGATTTGTTTCATTTAAGCTAATGACCTCAGGTTGCATCCCTGCTCCGAAACATAATGCCAAGAAAAGAGTGATAGATTCTCGAAGGACAGAAGGTAAACTTCGGAGGGTTGTAAAGATGATAAGGTTTATCACTTTTCTGCCTTAAAAATAACAGAGTAGGTAGGAAATGGATAAAGCAAATCATATACCTTTGCAACTCTGAGAAAGTTACCCATGTATCCTCTGAGAATTTAGTAGTCTTTTCTTCAAGCTATGTTTGGAGTTTTCAAATTTAATCAGCAATAATCTCTGTGTTTTAAATTTTGAATCTATACCAGAAATATATACATGTAAATGTGTCAACATTTTCAAGACTAACTCATTGTTATGCTTCATTCTTACAATGAAATGCAGATGTAGATTCCCCCATTAAAGGCAAATCCTCAATTTTCAAATCTTGAATAGCTCAGTACTTCAAAAAGAATCATAGTTGATGAAATCCACGGCATTGATAAGAGCCTGATTCAAAAATCTTAACTGGAATAAACAGGATTTTCATTTGATGAAATATTGGATGAATGGGCGTCCACTTTAAACCCTTGCCTCTGGATATTTCTTTCTGAAGTCCTTAAATAAGTTTTGATAGCTACCTTACATGCAGTAATACGGTTTCTCTTTGTTAAATGAACTATTTCAGATGTTTTATTGCTACTTAACTATGACCTTGTCCTCCCAGATACTGTTACTGTGAAAGATTTGCAAGCAAGCAATGTTGATATTTTTGTAAACTTTGATATCTATCCACACATCAAGCCTAGTTTTTTTTTTGTTTTGTTTTTTTCATTCCCTTTATTCTTTTCCCTTTTCTCCTCTCAGAAACCACTAGCTTTGGGGCATGAAAAACGTGCTCAGTAAGTCCAAATGAGCTAATTACACTAACCAAAAACTGCCCTAGGAAATGTCGCTGTGTTCAACTATGTTAGTTCTGTTGAAAATCATAACTTGGTGCAGTTCTGTGGCAATTTATTTTCTGTACAAGTCAAGTTTTTCTTGTGCAATAATGATGTTTAAAACAGCATCAGGGCATTGGACACTCCGGTTTCTTTAAAATATCCTTAATGAGATGGTGATTTCCACCAATCAGATGTCTTCAAAGACTGTCAGCTGAGATGGTTCTTTGTAATTAAACCCTTCTGAGAGTCAGACTTTGTTTCATTAGCTTCATTTTCATATGTTTCTATTCAATCACTGTTAATTTTTCTCTTTGTACAATGCTTTCATTTTATGAGGATGACATAGCACTTTATCATTACATAACAAAATCATTTCAAGTGATTTTGAATCATTTCATTTAAATAAAATGAAAAATTACATAGGCAACAGAACATATTTACCTGAAAATTTATATCTACTCAGGAATGCCAAGAATCAAAGTCAATTTGTCAACAATCAGAAAAGGCTTAGAAAAAATATGTTCCATGTATTCATTAGGATTTTAGATATCTGTAGAAATGAAGTAAAGGCTGTGCATAAACATTTTAGAAGTAGCATTTGTGTCCACCAACAGACATATGGATGAGGTATACAGAATAGAGTACTATTTTGCCTTAAAAAAGAATAAATTTGAGACATTCTTAGGTAAATGGACACAAACTGCAAGCACGATATTAAGTGAAATAAATAGAGAGGAGATTAAAACCACGTGTTTTCTCTGGTCTGAGAGGCAGTGTGTATATGAACATGGAAGAGAGATATGAGTAAGTAAGAAAAAGGAAGCTGGGAAAAGCTCAAAAATTACCCCAATTTCCTAGTCCATCATTTCAAAAATATTTTTAATATAGATGCTAATTTAATTTATCCTACAAGTTTAACTTAGTTCACTGAAAATAAAGTTTTGTGCTACTGTTTACTTGCTACGTCTTTGTAAGAAAATGAAGCATTTTTGTGTATGTCTTGCATCTGAGTACTTTGAACATTGTGATACATAGTATATTATGATGGCTACGCTCTTATTTTGCTATGAAATTTTGTTTCATTGTTTCTTACAATACTGGATGTTTAAAGAGACATCTTTTACAGGTAAAAGCGAGATGCACAGACTTCCACCCTGTTACTTTATAGTATACAGAGGAGAGTAATGCTTAACAAACTGTACTGCCAAACATACAGCGCATGCGCTAAGAGGGCAGACACGTGACGTGGGAGGCTGCTCACTAGGATTGTAGTAGTTGCCTTGGTGTCGATGCCTGGTGTTGAAGTTAAAGACAAAGCTGAACTTTTTAAGTCTCTTCAACTTGCCCAGGTTGCCATGGTGCAAGGATAGAAAAAACCGAGATTTAAAGTCGAGCCTTTTTTTTTTTTTTTTTGAACTCTTGCTGTGTGCATAACTTCCTTCAGAATAAGTTTTCTCAACTTTGACGCAAAGCTACCGAAACTGTGGACCTGGTCACTCTTCGCGGAGAGGTCAAGTCTGGTGTGGTGTATTATTTGGGGAGATTTATGATCCATCCCCGCCGGGGCAAACCTTCTAGAGACCAATGGCCCAAAATGCAACCGCCAGACCCACTCATTTATAGCAAAGCCACAGCGTCGCAGTTAAACCTCACCATTCGGTGCTGGTGTGATGGGGGGCTGCTTGACTCCCCGGTGGACAGAGAGGGGTCTGCTGGCCTGCTGTGGCACGCGTGCCATAGGTTCGCCATGACCGCTCCAGGACATCAGTAATTCGTGTCCCTAATTGCTGACAATCACAAAACGTCCCCTGACCTTGCCAAAATGTATTTTGGGGAGCAAAGTTTCACTCAATGGAAATCGCTGATGAGGACCGCTATTATTCTGATGATGGTATTTTGCTCTTCTCTGGTAGTAATAATCAAGCCCACTCTCGCAAAAGTTAATGAATCAGCATGGAAAAATTAGAAACACCCACTAATTACCTATTCTTTTGTTTCCAGAATCATGTCAGAATGCAGAAATAATTTTTTTAAAGGGGAAAGGAAACAACTATAAGCAAAGGAAATAGAACTCAGGAGACTGGCTACAAGAGTAGGCAAAAGAAATATGAAGGAAAAAGGCTTTTCTCTAGTGAGACACAATTTTTTTTCTTTTTGAGACGGGGTCTCGCTTTGTAGTTCAGGCTGGCCCTGAGCTCACTATGTAGCCCAGGCAAGCTTTGAACTCAGCAATCCTCCTGTCTCTGCCTCCCAAGTGCTGGGATTACAGGCATGTTCCACCACGCCCAGGTTTTTTGTTTGTTTGTTTGTTTGTTTTTTAACAGACTATTTTGAAGGGGTGGAGAAACAGCACCAGGGGTCAGGTTCCGGTTCAGAGGAGTGGTTTATAGTGGGTCTTCCTGCAGACCAAGCAAAACTGGGCACCACACAGGTACAATGGGTGTGCTCAGCATACAGGATGGAACGGGGCCCTCGTAGGCAGATTTTTGGGAAAGAAATAACTCTCAGGACGACAGAGAAAATTACCTTTGAAAGAGATAGAATGTGGGCTGAGAATACAGGCATTTCAGCTGTGAGCTCTGTATCTGAAAATCAGGGTTCTGGAAGGTTCTCGGTGCCCACTCTAACTCACTCTGGTACCCCCTAGAAAAGTGTGAGGGTCATCTCACTACACTGCTGGAGAGGGAACCCCAGAAGGGTACTGTTCATTTCTATGAAGGTGAACATGAAGCAGCTAAATAGGATTTGCATTGAGGAAGTACTATTTATAACATGCACATACACTTCATTACTTTGAATTTGTGGGTAATATTTTATTATCCCCTTGTCTTCCAAACTCCATGATACGTTTTACTGTCCATTTTAAAGAGAAGTATGTTGAGTCTAAGCAAGGTTAAATGATGCATTCAAGGTCACTAATTTTCACTTATGTAGGAGACGGTTAATGTGTTCTAACTGGTGAAGTAAATTAAATAGAAATAGGGTCTGAAGAATCCCTGGGTACATAAAACCAGTGAAGCCTCATCAGTAACCTAAACACTGCTTGTTCTGCAAATGTAAGCAAAACTGGATTTGAATTATTTTTCCTGATTGCCTATATTAAAGAAAAACAGAATGTTAACTCAACAGTCAGAAACAGACCCCCCCACACACACACGCCTAGGAACCTTCCAACAGAATATACCAAATAAAGTAACTGTACCCCAAATAAAGTAACCAAATAAAGTAAAACTGTAGCCAATCATATATTCTCTTTGCTTTATCTCTGCATCTAGCCTGTAAAAGCTGTCTTCTTCCACGCCCTGGGTGGAACTCCTGAATCAGTTCTGGTGTGCACTGCTCGAGGTCGCTGAAATAAAACCTTTAAGGCTTGTATCGCGTCTCAGTTCGCCGTTTTCACCACCCTCTGGCAGAAGGAGAGTACGAGGAGGCATCAGCCAGAAGTCAGCCTGCACTAGCGGAACAGCGAACTAACTGCACAACTAACACTAAGAGGCAACTGGAACGAGGCTATGAAGAAGCAGGGAGAGTCAAGATAGCCCAGCCTGGAGGGAGGAGATCAGGCGGGAGAGGTTCGCCCCGGGAGGGACTAAGCTGGGAGTTCCCGGTGCTGAGATGCCCCGTACCGTGAGGGTCACCGTCACCTGGAGGGCTGAGCTTCACCCCCCCCCCCCGAATTTCCGATACTCCTGGGATGAGGCTG
>PVIC010002846.1:48069-73777 GCA_004025085.1 Thryonomys swinderianus
TTTTTTTTTTTTTTTTAATTGTAACAGACTTGGAAACTAAGTGACAGTTCAAGAGCCTGTTCAGTCACGTCTTGATGTCTGGGGACCAAGATGTAGGTCCGTCCCGGTCAGGAAAGCTCCTCCTCCGGCCGCAGCAGTCCCCTCTGCGTCCCCACTCTGGCACTCAGACCTACAGATCGCTTCCCTACTTGCAATCCCGTGAAGCCACCGGAGCCCCTGCTATGAAAAGATAGAAAAGTGAGCCAGCTGGGCCTGGCGTAGCTTCCCTTTGGCTGAGACAGTGCTATTTTAAGCAATGCTTCAGGATATCCTTCCTCTGTTTGAGACGGAGGACTTAATCTTACTGAAAACACATTCCTTCTCTCAAGAGCGCCCTTGAACTAATACGGCAGAAACTCTGACTCCAGTGGGGCCTTCTGATTTGCCTTTGAAGAGGCTGAATTGACTAATCAATACAAATCACAGTTTCTCAACTGGCAACGAGGCAAACCAGGCGCTGTTTCTGCAGCTTTGTTATTCGGAGGCTGAACTCCTAAGCCTAGATGAAAGAGAGGACCCTATAGGAAGAGACACTATGCAAATGTATCACAGAAAGGCAGAGTACATTGTAACACAGCTTGACATAGGAGTGCTCATATTACCAGGAATAAAATGTACATTCTTAAGAGCTACCTTGACTTTAAAAGCTTTAGAGAGAACTATTAAACATTACGCTCCAGGGCATGAGCTAGTATCTTCTGGCAGCCAGGAAAGTGTTTGCACTGTCCTTACATCCTCCCCACATACAGTGGCACAGTTTTATGTACAGTCATAGAGAGTGATGCAGAAAAAAGAAAAACACAGAGACAGAAGAAAGCAGTGATGTAGTACAACTCATGCTATCCTGATTTCTTTCTTTCATCAAATTGCTGCATATCAATTCTGGAATTCAGACCCCTTGTCTACAAAAGGAGGCAATTAGATATGATATCTTCAAACTTTTCTGGACAGGCATTTCCTGTACCTAAAATAATTAAAAAGTTGTAGGGAGATAAAACTTGCTTCCCCATCATAATACATTTGAAAATTCTCTAGATTTTCTTTATACCCACGTCACTTTTTAATTAAAATAGAAATCTCACAATGCCCTTCACATTTATTTCAAACTGAAACATAACTGCAATGTGACTAAAATATAATTCTAGATGAAAATTGTGTTTTGAATTACAGTAACAATGAGAAGCAGGGTACTGCTGAGCCTTTGGAAGCTTCTAGAATATCTAGGTCACTCTCAGTGACTGACAACTCTTGGTCAGTTTATTTCCAGAGAAAACCTCTCCAATACTCCTCAACCCTTCCTCACCACACTGGCCCTTTTATCCTTGCAAAGTCTGTAGGAGAATATAAAATTTTCATGCTACCTCTGAAAGACGAAGGATTTAGCTCAGTGGTACTGTTCCTACCTTGCAAGCACAAGGGCCTGAGTTCAATCCCTGGTGTACTGCCAAATAAATTAACGTTATATCTGAAAAGAACAGCAAAATCCCATGACTGTAGACCCTTTTCTGTGTTCCACTCACTTACTAAATTACGGACCCAGGTACACTATGCATACGCCCATTAGAGAGACAAACCAATTATTCTCATTTTGTGGATGAGGAAACAAGAGCCCAGAGATACTGCGTCCCTCACCTTAGGACATAAAGAAGTAATAGAAAAGCTTTGATTTGATTGTTGTTTTCTTTGGTAAAATCTTGTGCTTCTCCTACTGCTCCAAGATACCTCTCTAATTAACAGGCAAGAGGAAGAGGAGAAAATGCAAGATTATCACTAGCCTATGAGCTGGCTCATACTGTGAACATAGCTTTTCCACTCATCGTATCTGATTCACCAAACATGAGGCAGACATGAGCATCTGTTTTATGAAAGGGAGAGGTTGAGTCGCTTCCCTGAGGTCACACGTGGTACTTTTTAACCACACTAGAATGTGAGCACAGGTTGTTTAAAGTGTAACAATTCAACATAATTACGATGCTTCCAGTCATGATTATCAAGTTCGGGCTACTTTTTGAAATAATATGTATTGTTTCCTTCATTGAGATATTCACATTTCATAGTCATTTTAAGAAATATAGAAATAATATTAATTATAACAGAAATGCCTCTTATTTTTAATAAGACCACACACTAAAATTATAATCTATACACATATAAGCAAATTGCAATAAATTCAACTGTATCTTTTAACTGTTCTTTTACATACTGAGTTTTAATGAATGCATGCTTTGTTTTCTTTCATATGTGTTTTTCAGAGTTTATTCATTTCCATTTAATTAGCCATACATCATCTATTTTCAGTTTTCTTCTATGATAATAGTGAGTTGAACTCTGGAATATAAGAATATTATTTATGGAATATGGGAAGGAAAGAGGCATGAGTTTATTAAATCAAAGCAAGGATGGAGTGTTGTGAGCTCAAAAACATTAGGTCACACTTTAGAAAGCTACCAGTAAATTGTGTTAAATAAAATTATGTATCATAGAGGTAAGGAGTTAGACACTAAACAGACTGGCTAGACATAGTAAAACTATTGTAAATGTAATAAGTAATTCACCAATATTTTTTCAAAACTGAGAACTGCTTCCCGAATTTTGCTGTCTCAAGGAACTGAAAGCCCACAGGCATGTCTAGTTTCCCGAAGCATATCAGCATCCTTCAGCTGGGCATGGTGGCTCAAGCCTGTAATCCCAGCACTCAGGAGGCAGAGGCAGGAGGACTGCTGAGTTCGAGGCTTGCCTGAGCTACATAGTGAGGTCAGAGCCAGCCTGAACTGCAAAGCAAGAACCTGTCTCAAAAAAAAAAAAAAAAAAAGCATGTCAGCATCCTTTAAATACACCAGCATCCTCGAGTACTAGCATCAGTGCAGTTTTCCCCCTCATCCTCTTCTGCCCAGTTTCCTCTGCTTAATCTATAACCCCACTCACCACCTTTTCCCATTTCTTTTCTTTGCTTTCTTCTGTTTTTCCTTTACTTAGAAAAATTTTCTTTTTTTTTTCTTCATAGGATCTATACAGTACTTTAGTAATCAAAGAGGTCAATATGATTTGAAATCTTAAGATATAATATCATCTCTCTCTGCTTAATTTCTCTTTTCTCTTCCCCCACTTAAATACCTGCCTTTGTACTTCATGAACTCTCAGGAGGGGCTCAGCGGCAGCAGAAGTAGTGGCCTATGTGCGCTTCTGACTGTGATTTTTCTAAAGAGCCAAGATCTCAGGGAAATAATAAGACTTTCCCAAGGTAATAGAAAGGAAGTAAGGCTATTTCTTAGAAGAAGCAGAGTGTTCTGCTGAAACTCATTAGTACCAGAACAGCCAAGACCGCAGCCAAGGTAGGTAGTGTGGTGGCTGTGGAGTTCATCAGACTCCCGCGTTAGACGTCCAGCCTCGCAAATGCCTTGTGCTCCTCGTGTGGCACCCAAACTGTTACCAGGCCTGAAAGGACCGTGGGTACAGAGAATAGGCACAACTCAGCTTTACAGATGTATAAAAGATGCCAACTGGACAGAGATCAATACGTAGAGCTTGACAGAAAAACTCTTAACCCAGGTCAGCACCTAGGAGAGCACCTTCAAAAAGTGAAAGTTCAATTTAACCTGCTCTAAAGCAAAATCGAAATTCAGAATGACCTTGTATATAAAGAAACCTCATAGTTTTTATCCTTCACAAATGGAAATGGAAAATGGATGCACTTTGAGACCATAATGCTAAGTGAAATAAATCAGGACACGGAGTTTAAATGTTTCATGGTTTCTCTTACACGAGCAACCCAAGATACAAATAGCGAGCAAAATAAAAGATAATAAGAAGCAGGGGAGGAGATCTTCTGCTAAGAAAAAGGGGATCAAGAGATGGAGCAGGAAGGGAAGGGAGGGAGAGAATTCAGATGTGTTATGCCTATGTACCAACTACTCAAGAGCAACAGCATCATTATGCGCTGCAAATGTGCACCAATAAAATCTTTAAAAAGCAATATGATAGCCCTAAAAATAGCAATGAGATGTTTACAAAGGGGAAACTATAAGGCTGGGGATGTAGCTCAGAGCAGACCAACTGCCAAGCATCTGCGAGGACCTGAGTTTGATCCCACACAGGTGAAAAATACATAAATAAATAAATGCAATTTAAAGATAAAAATAAATATAGGTGTTGCTTAAATTAAGCTGGAGAGCTAGACTTATACTGCCACACACAGTAAGGGAAACATCATCATCTCAGAAATCACATCTTGCCTATAATTAGACATTTTCTGCAACTGGACCCAGGATATTAAAAGAAATTAGTATTTGCTAACAGAGTTTTTCTTCTGTTTGGCATTTTATGTACTCGACCTCATTAACTATCTTCAGTGATCTTCAACACATTCATCAACTAACTAATCTTTCATCAACAGAAAAGCTAATTAAGCATTCTGAGATCACAGGGTTCAATGGCAGCTCCTGGATTCTCATCCAAATATGACTGGACTTTAAGTCCCTCCTAGAACGGTGCGCAGAGACTTGGAGAGTAGAGGTTCTGAAGAAGCATTCCTCTATGACCTACTTACTTCTACACCTGTGGGGTTGGAATCCTTAGGAGGTATTGATCAGAAAACGACAACAAAGGAAGTGGACATCTGTACTAAGGGAAAAGCACAGCAAATACAGTGTGTGATCTGCCATAAGCTGTAAGGTAAGATTCGAACCCCTCCGTGGAGCACCACTGAGTTGGTGTTTATGTTCCCGATCATGCCTACTTCACCTTGCCATGAGGCAATGTCAGGTCCAATCTCCCCTTCATGTTGAAATGACTTCTACTGACTGTAACACAGTTTTCTCCATTTATAGATCTTCACTTACACGAGTCACATTTCATATCCCACGTTTATGTAGAAAGGCTTTTCTGAGAAGCCCAATTCTTGCTTCTCCCTTGTTAGCCAACACCAAAGTTCACGCTCTCATTCTTTTTGAGCAAGTGGCTGCTACTCTGAAAATATTTTGTATTATTTCTTTAGCCATGACTTTATTGCCCTCTTATTCCACTAGAATGAGGGTGGATGAGGACAAATCTTTCCAGAGTTGTGCTTTGGTATCTAGAATGGTATGTGGCATATCGAATATGTTTGGTAAGCATTTGTTTGGATGAATGACGAATAAATGTTTGAAGGATATTTACTACTGAGAAATCTTGTACTTGAGATGTTAATGTCATTCTGACTGAACAATAAAGCCCATGGGCAAAAAAACAAGGACAGGGAGATGGGGTGTGTCTGAGGAATTGGCAATGCCAATGCAGTTATATGGACATCAAATAGACCCTCATGGTAACATCCAGCCATGAAACACAATTCTTCCTACAAAAAAATATGCCCAAAGAGACTTTTGGTAATTACCAAAGAAATTCTCATATGGGCTCCCTAAGATTTCCACACAAGCAATACGAATTCATTGAGTTAGAAGAACATATGTGAATTTAAAGCAAAGTTGCAAAAAGAGAGAGATGTCAGCGTGGCTGGTGTTAAATCCTGTGGGCGCTATAGCACCAATATTAGATGAGTGCATCGATTGTGCAGTATGTGCTCACTGGATTATGAAATGCTTAAAATATTAGTAAAGCATGCCCCTCTTGGAGAGTCTATGGGGGAACCTCCAGAGATGAGAGCCATTTGATCATAGAATGGATGGAGAAAGACCCACCCTAGATGTGGGTGACGCCAACAAACAGGCTTGTATCTTGAAGGGAATACAAGTCAAAGAAGGAAGTGGGTGGATATTTTGAAGAATTCTATTCTCCTTGAGCAGGTCTGTTGTTGTTTTGTTCTTCTTCCTCTTCCCCTTCCTCTCCTCCTTCTTCTAATTTTGAACAGAGACTCCACTGTCTTCAGCCTTCGAAGACAGACTCAGACCAGAAACTCAACAGAGAGCTCCCAGGTCCGCAGTCTTAGGTTGTGGCTGCATTTTTTTTATCCTTCCAATTCTGTGGCTTCTGGCTTCTTTCACTGGGAAACCATTGGGGCCTTTGAACTTTCATCATGCAGATGACCACAGTGGACTCTTCTACCTTGGATCCTCTAGCCTACCTAATAAACCTTGTTCCGTAATTTCATTTACACAATGGAGTCTATTCCTCTTGAAAACTATAATGAGTGTAGTGAGTTAATAGTGTTCAGGTAAAAAAAAAAAAAGAACAGGCAAAACCATCTCAAATTCCAGGATTTTCTAAAGGGATACTACTGATGGCCAGTGCAACAGGAAAGCAAGCATGTCCTCACCAAGTACAGTCCAAATAATTGTCCTATGTCAGTTCTATCACTGTACACAATGTTCTATATCTAATAGAACCAATTTGAAAGAAATCTAAAGTTTGAGATTATCTCAGGATTTGTGTTTCATAGCTACCAAAGGTCACTAACACTGACACGGTATTCCATGTGTGCCAGGCCTTACATAAAGTCATTTAGAGCTAGTGTCTTGTCTGATCCTCACACAGCCTCCATGGATAGGTATTTCTGTGCCTTTAATGAGTTAACTGGGAGGTGTGCTGGTATGTCTGAGGTAACACAGGGAACTGTAGTATACCTTGAATTCAAAGCCAGGTCTGCTTCATTTCAAACCTGTACTGAGAACTACCTAATTAAGGAGTGTTTTTCAGTAAGATGCCACTGGCATTTTGGCAAGCACTTATTTGTCTAGAAAGAATATTGTTCATATCTCATCCCTGGCTCCCTGCATAAGGTGATTGTAACCTCCCCAATACCACTGTTTTAACTCTGTGTAGAACAATCACGTCAGTAAATAAAAAGAGATTGATGCAGAAATAACCCCATTAATAGTGTTCTAGATAAATCAACCTTCCAAACTCAGGAATATTGTATCTTTTACTCTCCAGGGTCGCACTGTACTACAAAAACTTTATTAGAATGTCAATATTACAACTCTCTCATAAACAGAGAGATTTGGAAAGCACCAATAAATAAGCTTTTTGGAACTGTCAATGCACGACACATATATGTCTGATTCTATTATATTATCAGGAATCCAGAAACAGACCCTATCAAATATCATCACAATATGGACAATCACGTGTAAAGTCACACAAATATCCAGATGCAAATCACTTAAGTGTTGGATGTACAAAAGTTCCACATTAATACTTAATAATTCCACATTAATCACTCCACTATTAGCTCTTCTCTTATTCACCCTGTCAACCTTTAGAAATAAATCTTTCTAAAATGTTACTTCTATCATACAAGAACTTTTGTAAAACATGCAAAGATGTCCACTGTGGTTTAGGTTTGAAAGTCCCCTGTGAGAGCTCAGAAGTGGAGCTTTTGGAAAGTGATTGGATTATAGGACCATTGTGTCGATCCCTTGATTAAACCATTGATGAATTCATGAGTGAACGCACTCTTGGGACTTGGGACCTATTTGAAAAGTATGGGTCACCAAGACGATGACACGGAAGGATGTTTCCTTGTCCCCACTTCTCACTTTATTCTCTAATATCCCTGCTTGCAATGTTTTGAGCAGCTGAACCCTTCTGTGCCCCTCCACCATACTGTCTCTATCATATAGTCATTTAACCATGTACTGAATCCTCCCAAACCATGATTCAAATGAATCGCTCCTTCCTTAAGTTGTGAGTGTTGGGTATTTTTGTTCCAGTGACAAGAATATAGCTACTATAGTGTCTTATTAATTAAAATTTTTCTTCATTCTCTTTGTCCTTATAACCCTCTATAACGTAGACCTCACTTAATGTATTAATTTCATCTTTTGTTTCCCTTCAACATTATGACTTCCTGTCAATCTAGCTTCTTTAAATGTCCTATGTGATTTTTACTTTTTCAGTTTCATATATGTATATATAAGTTTTACATTTTTCTTGGTAAGAATTCCCTTCCTCATTCCCCTGCTTACCCACATACTAGTCTTTCACTCATCAAATATTTCCTCCTTATAAACAAATGGACCTAAAACTATTTTTCTTCCACTTAAAAGATCAGATCATTTTTACCTCTATCAGTCATAAAAGATTATTTTACCTCTATCAGTCATTCTTCTGTCTGGCTGATTATAAGGCCTTTATGTGCATATTTTTGAAAGTATAATGCCCATGCCTTCAACTCCAGAAGTTGTGGTGCAATAGTTCTAGAGAAGAGCCAATAAATCTTTCTTGGCAGAAAAAATTGCCAGGTGACTATACTGATGATCAACCAGGTTCAGAGACAACCGGCAGACATAATTATTTTGTTTGAATGGCCTCATTTTTATCCTCTCATTATCATCATCATATCATTTCATGTCATATGCTACCATCATTTCCCAGGTAAGTGAATCCATCTCTAATCCATCAAACTCTCAACAAAAAGCATTTAGATATTTTCTCATGAATGTGTTGGAACCTGCATGATGAAATTACATTCAATAGTTCTTGTTGATTTTATGATAAAAAAACACAAGTCTCATCTAAGAGGCTAAAATCATTGATATGTTGAGCCTGAGTCAGTATAAAGTCAAAATCTATCCCTTGGCTTGTGTGTTGCAGCTTAAAAACAAAACAAAAAATGTTTTATGGTAAGAGAATATTAAAACACATCCTATTTTAATAACAAAATTTTCATTTTACTGCACAATGGTTATTTCTAGATTGGCAAAAATACTTGTGGTCTACATGCTGTTTTCTCACTACCAAGATCAGAAGGACTACTCAGTGAGATAACTTTGAAAACTTTTAACAGAGTATTACTCTTATATCCTACTGACCTCGCAAAATAATTTCACAGGTCCAAATATTGTGGGTCCCTTTTGGTAAACTCATTTGAAATCCCAGTTGGAAATGTGTATTCTAGGTAACTCGGAACTAGGTGAAAATCTACTTGTGCAAATTGTGTTCACGGGAAAAGAACTGAAGTGAAAATGAGTGCTAGTCTCCAAAAGGCTGTTTTAAATAATAAATGATAGTGAAATAATAAATTAATAATGGTTAAATAATAATAATGGTAAACAAAAAATTAAATAATAAATCAATGAGCACCTTAAATTATCGTAAGAGAAGGAGGGGAAAGAAAAGAGGATAAAAAGAACAAAATGGGAAAGAAAACAAACGAAAAGGGTAAAGAAGATCGTTAAGTATTTTTACTGGCAAAGTACATTCAGAGGATGATTGTATCTTACAAGTTGCTATTTATTCCGATGGGGGGTAATCTTTCAGTGAAATAATGCAACCGAGGTGGTACAGTGTTGGACTTTGGGAGGCACCCTGTTAGCGATGAGCTTGAAGCTGAACTGTATTAGCTCCATCGTGTATCTGTTTCTGAACCGTGATTCTTGCTGTCAGTTTGGACACAGGCCCCACAAATTCCTGAATCTGCCTTTTGTCTCGCCATCTCTTCACACGATGTTTCACAAAGATCAAAGACGCAAGGCAAACCTAAAAAGGATCACGGCGACAGGCAACCTGAGCCTCTCTTTAGAGCTCATGCCTAGACTCTAGGGCTGCTCTTGCCAAGGGAATGGCGTCCGCACGCAATGGGAAGACACAGAGCGCGAGGGAACCTGGCTGGGGACCGTGGCCAGCAACGCCCACGCAGTCGTTTGATGCTAATGGAAACATCAAGACACTGAAGCATCATTCTTCCTCCAAAACGACTTTTGATAATTACCAAAGGAATTATCAGTTAAAGATTGACGTGCGAGTGGAAGTGGGTTGCTGAATGCCAGCCAAAACAGGCAAGAAATGAACCCTTTTCTGCCAAGACTGGTTTCCTGTGCTTCTGTCACATCTTGTGACTGTTTTGGCTCCTGTCCTCTTGTTCAAGAGAGTTTAATTCCCTGCAACACTGCATGGGATGTGTGCAGACACACGTTTGGAATGCTAATGTAGAAAACCCAATGCAGATCTTGACAGAGTTCATGGAGAAAGCAAAGCTCATGTACCGAGCAGACTGTGGATAAATGTCAGCACTGATTTTTGAGCGGATATGGATTGTGTACGGGGATTCAGGGCAACTCCAATTCTCTAGAAGCTACCGAAGAACTTAGATTAAGTAAAGGCCCTTTGCAGAGTTGATTCACTTTATTGCACAGCAGAGACCTTAAAGTCCTCACTAAGAGGCATTGTATTTATAATTTAAACATACATTTCGGTCAAGAGATTATTACAGGAGCTCAGAGGAGCCTAGAGGTGCAAGTGGAAAGTAGCTGTTACAAGAAGATATAAAACTCATAGAAGACAATGAAATCTCATAAATAATCCAAAAACCTGACAGAACAATTTAAAATTCAGCAGAGCTGTGGCCCTTTATTGAGAGTATTAGATTTTCTACGAAATTCACTGTATCACCTGTGTACTGACCGATCCTGATGCATTACAAAGCAAAATTTTTCTTGGTATATTTGCCACACCTCAAGCAAACAGATAAGCCCATGTAAACAGAAAATGAGAAAAAAGTTCAACCATAAATAATCTGAAATTAAAACCCCAACAATAAAAAATGAGTGTACATATTTACCAAAAGCAATTTTTGCAATTGTAGAAAAGTATTTAAATCTTTGTTCACTAAGAAAGTCTTAGTGTAATGGTTTTAATGTGTGTCGTGTTTTCCCAACATCGTCTCTTCTTCCTGATACAAAGAGTCGCCCTCAGGATTTTCTTCCTTTGTGTTATTTTAAGTCATATCACATTTAGGCAGTTACCTTGGGTTGGGTATAATACTACCTTCCATATTTTTTTTCTCATGTCTCACAAGAAAAGTACAGAGCACACAATAGAGTACTCACATTCCAGAAGAAATTCCCCTCTTCACAGATACTCATTTAAGATGACAATACAATAGAAAGTGGAGGTGATTTAAAAATTAAATCTATTTCAGTTATATCTTTTGCTCCACAATTCTGTAATCCCAACTAAATCTACTTGTCACATTACAACGAAAAAAATCCTAATTTATAACTGATAGCAGAAGAAAATATAGTCGGGATGGTAAATGGAACAACACAAAAGTGTTAGATTTTTCACTGATGAATATCCAACTTGCAAAAGAATCTGAAGTGGAAAAATATGAAGGCAGAAAGAAGAGAGAAGAAAGGATGGAAGGAAGAAGACAGATAAGAAAGAGAGATGTAGGATGAGGGGGGAGGGAAGGAACTAAAATAAAGATGAGCAGCCAAGAAGGGAGATGGAGGAAATGGTGCCCTCCCCTGAGGGGTGGAACCCCTTTTCCCTGCACGCACACACCCCACACTCCCTCAGCAGTGAGCCTATCTGCATGCGAAGCCTTTGTACTCACAGTTTTCCTTAGAATTCTTCCAGGACCAAGCCCCACGAGACAGTCTCTCAGGACAGGACATGATCCAAAGTCCAACCAAGAGCCTGATTACTCAGCGGGGGTCCTTCCTTCCAGGCGGAAGAAGGTGCCGAGGTAAACCGGGGTACAGTATTTAAAGACAAAAATCTAACACCCTCCCCCCCACATCTGCTGACAGGAAGTTTCTATGCAGAAGTGATTAAATCACTCTATTGTTACAGTGCACAAGTGGATTGTGGCACACGCCAAGGTGATGATTAGATCGCCGGTTACTACACAGCAGTACGTTCTAACAGCAGACAATCTGCGGCTGCGCACCTTGGCTGGTCGGGTGGACAGTTCCCAAGGAGACAAGTTCTGGGTTCACAGGAAGGTTACGGGGCCCCAGTGGGGGTTTGTAACCAAATGGTTGTTTTTATGTCAAGTTGGGTCTCACAGTTCATGTCCAGGAAAACTAAAAACAGAGGGGGGGAAGTCATAGTAACTGAAGGTTGAAAATATATTTATATATTGTTTTGTGGGAAACTGAAGTGGATTTAGAGATAGTAGAGAAACTCATCTAACAGCAGCTTTCAAACAGGAGGCAGGCAAAAGGATTTTAAAAAGAGACAAGCATAAAATTAGATCCAATAATGTCAAGAAATTCAGGTAAACATGAGCATTTTAGTACTTACTGAGGATGAATGCCTTTGTGTGCTGTCATCCTGAACGGAGGGCTGTGACCCCGAGGGGCGTGGCTGCAGCAAGATGGCAGAACAGGGAAACTGAGACCCTGCTTTCTCCCATGGAGATACCACATCAGCTATCAATGAATAGATTCCTTCTACCGGAAATCCAGAAACCAGGTAGGAGGCCTCTGGAACCCAATAGAAGACAGAAGCGACACCATCTAAGGTGGTAGGAAAATAAACGTATGACCTTCATTTACCATGATCCTCCTCGTCAGTGCAGTGAAACTCAAGAAGGTCCCAGCTTCTCCTGGGCTCGGACTGAGTCCTCCTTTGCCTAAACCTGAGATCTGTCAAGGGATCCGGGTCAGGGGCCACGGAGAACACAGGCAACAGCTGGGCCCAGTACCCCTCGTTCACCAAGCCTAGCCTGGAATGGTGAGGGGGAGCCCTTGACCCTCAGCTTAGGTCAGGGCAAGGAAAGGAAGACAGCGTGTGGGCCACACCCTAGCTCCTTGGCAGCTTCCAGGGAACTGGCTTCTCTCTCTCCTACTGAGGTGTGCCTGCAGGACCCAGCTCACCCTACATGGACACTGGCTTCTCAGGACAAGAGGAACTCAGCGGGTCACGGCTGAGGACTCATGCAGTAGACAGACGTCAGTCAGCACAGCCCGGGGCTTCTCCTTCCCGAGGAAGAAAGAGGAGTGAAATAAACATGTGTCCACTGTTCAGGCTCTTTTGGAGACAGGGGTGATTCAAGAGATTGGTTTACTTTTACCTCAAGTCTAGGAGCTCTTCTAAGGCCCGGAAGTTTCTCCAAGCTGAGCAGTCAGCGAGAACACAAGAAACTCACGGAGAACACAAGAAAGGTGCCATCTGTGTAGGTCCAAAGAACCTACAATGCAGATGCTGAGAGACCCAAAGAGAAACAAAAATTTGCCAGCTCCAGGAACCAGAAGGTCCCTCAAACTGGGGATGTGCACACACAGGTGCAGGGAAGACACACCTAAAGACAAGATATGAGAGATAGATGGAATTTCCTTTAGGCTGTAAGTCTAACTCAGCATAAAACAATCAGCCCATGTGATATACTGCCATTTAACCAATTGAAAGAAAAGTATACGATAATCTCAATAGATGTGCCAAAATTCAACCTTTTTCAGAATTAAAAAAAAAGAAACACGCAAAACATTAAGAACAGAAGAAAATCACCTCAACATTACAAAGATCATGTAGGGATTTTTCATGTTACAGTTGGAATGCATTCTGAGAACGCTGGCATTAGGGCATTTCATCCCTGTGTGAACCCTGCTAGGATGCCCTGATGCCACCAGAAAATGCAATCTCATGGGACGATTGTCACCCGTGTGGTCACTGTTCGAAACTTCACTGTGCGGTAAGTACAGGACTCTGCATAGACCACCAAGGGCCCACCTCATGCTCAGTCTGAGGACTGAGAACTTTTCCATGGAGCCTGGAACAAGACAAAGATGCCCACACCCGTCACTGTCATTCAACATTCCTAGAAATCGTAGCGAGAATAAATAGGCAAGAATGAACTCAGAATCCATAATTAAATGAAAAAAAAAAACCCTACAAGTATCGCTACTAACAGATGACATAATTTTATGGCTAGAAAATGTTAAAGACTCCACCAAACAACCATTAAGATGATGCCTCTGTTTAACAAGTTTAATCTGTTTAAAACATTTGTCTGTGTACATGCAAAATGCACACTTTTAGCCTCTTTATTATTGTGTTGCTTTTGTTCAGGGGCTGTTCCAGTCTCTTGTCTTAAAATATAGGAGGAGAAATAACATAACAGTTGATGGAGTCTGCCGAGTATAGAGAACTTGTGCTATGTAGCCCCACAAATCCACACAGATGAGGGTGAGTTCACATTAAGGCTGTGCGTATTCATATTCAGTCCGTGGCCCAGCCCCCAGATGTAGGATTCTACACAGTAACTCTGAGCCCAAGCCTCTTACACAATCCAGCGTGAATACATAGCCTCTGATCCCCAGTCTCCTGAATGCCAGGTCCGAACTTGGCCATTTCTCATCCCAAGTAATTGGGTCAGTGTAGTATTATCCACATTCCTATTGCTCGATGATCCTAATCGGTGCTTGATTAAAAGAAACAAACCTCAACGACATTAACTTCCCTTCCCCAGCAGACTGAAGTGTTTTCACAACATTAAATAAATCTTCCAAGTTAGAAAGCTGGGGGCATTTTAATTTCTAGGAGTAACAGGACCTGTTAGAACTGATTTGCTTTGATAGTTTTAAAAAATTAGGTTAAAATTGCAAAGAACTACAGGAAAAAAAAACATTTTGTAATTTGAAAAAAAAATTCAATTATCTATTATAATGGATCTTGGGGATTTTGGATACTAGTTTGGGAATTTTGTTGTTATCACAGCAAACGTTGGGGACAGATGGTCCCATCTGACACTAATGACTTTAGGAAAATTCTAATATCCTAAACCCATAATTTAATAGTCTTAAACATAAATGATAATATTTGTACAAGCAGAATTTTTTCTACTTTTGCCCTGTAAGTCCTATTTCAGTGCTAGTGCCTTACAGGGACAGCCCAGTGCAAAACTCACAGATTATGCTGATAGGAGACACTAGGGAAGACAGTGTCAGGTGTCTCATGAATTCAAACACTTGTCTTGGGTAAGCTTGTTCCACATGTGGCATTGCCCAGAGATGCAATAAATACATGCATGAAGGGCAGACCATGTTCTACTCCATCCAAGGAGTTAGTTATGCTTGAAAAAATTACATGTCAGATAAAGTAAGCTTACTAAACCAATACAATGGACCTTCACTTTTAGCTCTCGGATCACAGTAACTCTGTATGTAATTGGAGGCATCTGAAAAAATCTATTGCTTTCTTCTATGGAACAGTTGAGCCATTTATATATCAATATATAATTTTAAAATGACTTCCCTTTTAATTTCTTTTTAGTATGGTCAGATGGGTTTATTTCTTGTTGTGAGTAGTTTACATACGATGTAAGTGTTAATTATGGATTTGAGTTAACAATTGCAACAGAAGCAAGTCTGGAGCCACACACTTGGGATCTCAGCAGTGGTAAGACTCCAAAATACACACACACACACACATATACACACACATAATAAAGTTTTGGCTTGCAAGAATAATTTGTCCTGGGCCGGAGGGTTAGCTCAGTGGTTCCGGCGCCTGCCTCGCAAGCACAAGGACCTGAGTTCGATCCCCGGTTACCACATATAATGCTGGGCGTGGTGGCTCACGCCTGTAATCCCAGCACTCGGGAGGCAGAGACAGGAGGATTGCTGAGTTCGCGGCGGCTTGCCTGGGCACCATAGTGAGCTCAAGGCCAGCCTGAACTACAAAGTGAGACCCTGTCTTCAAAAAAAGCCAAAAAAAAAAAAAAAGAATAATTTGTCCTGTGTGTTATACAAAGCCCCTGTCTGTCTAAGCAGAGGGTGGGAGAGAAACAGAGAGGAACCAGTTGTGAATATGCCATATTCAGTGTGATTTAGTGCTCTTGTTGTAAGACATTGCTCATTTATCAAGTTAAAATTTCATAGAAATATTTGCTCATCTGTGGAAGACTCATAGAACAAGTTACTTGTGTTATAAATTTTGACTTCCTTTAAAAAGGGCTGGAGATGTAGCTCAGTGGTAAAACCCCAATTTTCAGTATTGGGGAAAAAAAGGAAGGGGGTTCCCATCTGAAGGGGTTGGAATATGAAGATGTACATAGTCCTCACTGCCCATAGCTGTTCTGTGGTCTGGAATTTGTTCAAATTTACTATTCTAACACTCTTCCTATGTGTTCTATTTAGGGATGCAACACTGTTCCTGGCAACAGGGAAAGTTACTGCTTAACTTGAATTACATGGTCCTGGTCTCTGCTTGGGACTCCCATTGTCTGTATCAGATTTCACTTTCTTTAATTGCAGATTTCCAAAGCCTTTTCTTGGGACTCTCGTTTGATTTTGCCATATCAACCTGTGTCTTTCCTCAAGAACTCTCCAGTGATATGGAACATTAATGCGTTTATATGTGATCTGCTCACCGAAAATATCTTGGCAATCCTATGAATGCAGACAAGACATATACGAGACCGACTGGTACACAGATAAATCAATTCTCGAATCTTTTTAGAGTCCTCTGCCACCCTGCCTTGGAGCCAGCCAAGTATGAACTGAAATTTCTGTGAACTGCAAGCTAAATAAACCCTTTCTGAAGAAATTTAGAAACAAAGTTTATGTGTATAAGAGGCTGTAGGGAGGGCAGAGGAATGGGAAAAAAATGAGAAACAAGAGATATTGTATACAGGTATAAATTCTCAGTGTTGAATATGACTATGACGTGCTCTAAAATGTACCAATAAACTCAATAAGAGAAAAAAGTAAAATAAAATTGCACACACATTACTCAAACAAACAGACCTTTCCCTTTTAACCTTGGGTATCAGATACTTTGCCTTAGCAATGGGAGAAAAGCAAGACTTTACCAGAAACAAACGAGCAATAAATGCTGTATTTTGTACTGTTCGATACCAGCAGAAAGTTCTAACCATGCACACTAAAGAGTCTACCTCAATATTCATGCCGCCTTGGAACTTCAGAGCATGAACACAATGGCGAGTGAGGTCTTTGTCACTGTTACTGTCAGGACAAAAATGATGTCATTTGGGGATTAGCTCAAGTGGTACCGCACCCACCTTGGAAGCACAAGGGTCCGGGTTCAATCCCCGGTACCACCAAAAAAAAAAAAAAAAAAAAAAAAGATGTCATTTCACATTAAAGTGGGTCCTTCGTTCTCAGGCCTGGTGTGGTTATAAGATGAGGAGAGGATTCATAGGACTGCGAGGGACGAAGTGGGTGATGATGGACACAGGGCTGAAGTGATTCAGCCACTCGTCAAGGATTTCTGCGAAGTACCAGAAAAAACTCAGAGGGAGGCACAAAATATCTTTTGTCCTAGAGCCTCCCTGAGGAGTCAACACCACTGTCACCATGAGTTCATATTTCCAAAGCTCAGAATTGTAAGAGAAGTAATTTTTGATGTTCTAAGCCATTTGGTAGCCTTTTACAACACACCGACAAGGTGTAAACGTAGAACAAAAAGCCTCGGCTAGTGGCGGGCAACCTCTAGCCCCGTCACCTAACCACAGTGACATCTAAAGCCCCGCGAGAGCCTCTCTTCGCGTCACAAGCCATTCTGGACCTGCTAGGAAGGCTTCCGCGCGACCCTTGGACGGGCTCATCCGTGAGGGATAAACGACACATTCGTCATGAATCCCACGCACTTACCCCATCCTTTTGCCACTCTTGGAAGCGGCTCTGCGAGGCCTCTTTCGCGACTTCCTCAGGGAGTCTGATCAGAGCGCACTGTGCAGGCCCGCTCGGTGCTGTGCAAAGCAAAGCCGGGTTGTAAAAGTATTCTGCGGGGCTACCTTGCACGCCATTTGCCACATCTGGCCACGCTGTGCCTTCCGGCTCTTCCCCAAAGCCAAAACGATCACGGAAGGTTAACACGGGGCTTCGAGGCAGCTGTGAGAGTGCAGCTAAAGACCCTCACGAAAGAGGACCCCACAGCTGCTGCATAAAGCAGCAGGAATGAAGGGATCAGTGTGCGCGAGGAGAGGACAGTACTTCCAGGGAGATGAGTCACAAGGTGTAGTTTACTGCAACAAATCTGCAAAGCAATAGTCACCATATATTTCGATCACACCTCACAGAGTCGGGCCTAGTGAGTGAAAAGTCAATCAACATAAAATACTAGGGGAAGGAGTCTTGCGTGCTCTTCTGCGTTTCTCCGGCTCGTCTGACACGAAACCTCTGAGCCACCCGTGACTCTTCAGCACCAGGCAGCAGAGAGACTACAGAAAACACCGTGGGTGGCTTTGTGGCTTTCCGAATGTCTGAACTGCCGTTATACTGGATCACTGAGGGGGCATACAGAAAACAAACAAGCCAAAAGCTTTATGTTCAAAACTGATTTTCATGGTGGAACATGAAATAAGAAGCTACTACAAAAAAAAAAACCGATAAGTATCTGTATGTGTTTTAGCTTATTTGTCACTGAAATGTGTTCCATTTCTAGACGTGGTGTTCAAGCTACTACTTAGTATGTATGGAGTTACCCAAGTGTATTTAACAGACTGTGTTGTTCCTCTACTATCACCAAGGATTTGGAAAACTTCTTTGTGAGCGCCAAAGTTTGTGGATACGGATATGAACGTGGTATAAACTTTTCTCGTTGCCAGGAAAATACGATTACATGTGAGACTTCGCTCTATGTCAAGTCAGAGGATATAACCAACAATATTGGTCCCCAGCTTGGGATTGTCTCAGAAACGAGCCAGTGTTCAGAGGGAAGCATTCGCTTCCTATGTGGGTAGTTTTTATTTATTCATTTACTTCTTTGTTTCTTTCTGATGAGGGCGTGATACACGGAGAGGGTACATGATCTAGTTTAATAACCCAAGGCTGTTATTCTCCCATCTTTTCTCTCTTTTTTCTTTTCGAATCTGTTATAAATCAGGACAATATCTTAGGCAATCTGTTCTCTTTTGGGCCCGTATTATACAACTGGGAACCCATATTAGACTGAGCATGTTATTACTCAATTATGGCCAGTTATTCTTTTCACTTAAATTCCCCTTTCTTAATCAGGAGGTTAATGAGGACGTTTTCAGTGAGGACGTGAAATCTATTCATATCTGAGCTCGGCTGACAGGTTTATATTTGGGTTGCAAAATTTATTTGAACTCAGTCATTTTTTAAAAAATTATATATTGACATCTGATAGAATATCAGTTACAGAAAAACACACTTCAGAAAATAAGGTACATCATCACCTTTTTTCTATTTTATATTCAAATGGTTATCTTAACATTATTCCAGAAGTAGGAGACTCTTGTTAATTTTATCTTCTTTGCTTAATTATATAGGTATGAAAAGAATTTTCTTAGTTTCACTAATTTTCTTTCCAACTTAATGCATTCTAACATAGGTTCTGAGTGCCAAAAATATCTCCTATGATCCATAAAGAGATACTGTTTTAGGGGCTCCCATCTTTATTCCCGCCAGCACCAAGCACCAAAGCGTCATTTCTGGGTTGCACAATCAATCTGATTGATCGCCAATCAGTCCGCTAGCTGAAGCCTACAGGAATGCTCCGCACACTCGCGAAAGCCCTGAGCTCCCCGTCTGTTCCAACAAAGGCCCTGGGGCCCAGATGCGGAGCTGCGCATGCGCAGCGAACTCGCGGTGTCTCGGGATAAGAAGACAGCTCTGTCCTCCAAGCGCTACTCCGGAGACACACATAGGGATGTGTGTTCTCTTAAGAACTCTGTTTTCTAAATGTCATTTCAGAGCCCTGCTTCTAGTTCACCAAATGAATTTAAAAATTTAAGATTGTATTTAAGATCTATATTAAAATTTAAGATCTATATTACGGAACTTTGCAAATCAGAAGCAAATGTTTTAAAATTGTAAGCAAGCCAGGCATGGTGGCTCACGCCTGTCATCCCAGCACTCGGGAGGCAGAGGCAGGAGGATTGCTGGGTTCAAGGCTTGCCTGGGCTACATAGTGAGTTCAGGGCCAGCCTGAACTACAAAGCGAGACCCTGTCTCAACAAAAAAATTGTAAGCAAAATTATAAAATTGACTTTATTTTGTTTTCAAACAACTATATGTGAATGCAGGTGTATATGTGTGTGTGCATGTGTGTGTACTGAGAGAGAGAGAGAATAGCTTCTGTTAGAGAACATATTTATATAGTTTAGTTGTATTTTGGCGCACCAAAGCCACTTGAACACTCACATGCAGACACCTTCATTTATTTCAAGAGTAAATGGCAACTGAAAAATTTAAATACTGATACACTTGGTCAAGGTGTCCTGCTTCTGAGCAAACAGAGTATTTTCTCTAACCATAAAGTTTGAAAAGTCTTACTCTGCAATCACTGTAAAGCTTCTCTTTTGAGTTGCAGATATTTTAGTGACACAGAAAGAATTAGGAAACTTGGTGAAGGAGGTGCCTGATGGCTCCGTTTAAGTTGGTCCTTTTCCATTTGGTTCCACAAAAGTAATTCTAAAACCTCAACAGGGGAAAGACAGTGAATTTTCTTATTGTCTGCACAACCAGTGGTCAAAACAAAATGGTCCAGTTCTATAATGAACACTGTTCCTGGAATACTAATGTGGTGTAACACCCGGGTGTCTTGAGTTTTAATTGAGGAATATAAATCAGTCTTGATTCGTTCCAATGGTGTGAGTAACTTGACAAGTTTCTTTATGTTCTGGGTTGGCTTCCAGAAGATATGCAGAAAGATTCCCAAATGCTACCTCTGAAGCAAAAGCTAAAGCTGATTCATTTTGTCAGGCCCGAAGATTGCTGAGCGGTGGAGAATATATTTGACTGGTGGGTTTAGTAGAGGATCACCTATTCTGCAAATTTTGACTGA
Source organism: Thryonomys swinderianus (assembly GCA_004025085.1). Lineage (NCBI taxonomy): Eukaryota > Metazoa > Chordata > Mammalia > Rodentia > Thryonomyidae > Thryonomys > Thryonomys swinderianus. The sequence goes on from PVIC010002846.1 coordinate 68,545, forward strand.
TTAGCACAACAGAAAACATTCAATTGAAATAATGATGTCTAACTCTGATACCTACACAGAATAAAGATGTGTGACTATCCACTACATTTGAATTTGTCTGTTAACTCACAGCCTATAACTTCCCATTCTATCACATGCCCTTTCAAGTCTTATGTTATCATGAGATCCCACAATTCTGATCTCTTAATAAGGCCAGAGAGATGGGTCATAATCATAAAATAAGAGTAATATCAATAGGTAATATTTTGTCAGTGTTCAATATATTTCAATCATTCTATTATGAAACTCAGCTCATACACAGCCAGAGTGCCATTTTAATATTACTGTCACCACTCTCTCTTGCAGGTGAAATGAGAAAACACTTTAAATGAAAGCTATAAGATCCATTATAGGTTGAATTGCTTTTTTCTGCTCAAAAGTATCAGATGACTTTATTTCTCACTCAGAATAAAAGTGAACAGTTGTTTTCCATGTAAAGGACTCTCCAGTGTCCTCCCTGCTCTCTCTTTTGCCTGGGTGCCTCTTCCTCCAATATGCAAGATGCTCTTCCTCTAATACGTTAGCCTCATATGAGTAAGTCTTCAGAAAGTCTTCACTTCTTCTGCTATGATGCTCACTTCCTATTCTAATGAGTGAATGTTTCTTCGGTTTTCTTTTTCTTTACTCAGTTGTTATTTTTTCATTGACACTTTTTCCATTCATTCTATCTACAATACCATTTCCAAAAGTCTTTGTGCCTTCCTTTGGTCAGTATGATTGTGAGCAAAACACTGTTTCATCAATTTGTATATAAATTCTTTCCCTTGTTTGCACATCAGTTGCTTCTAGAAATCCTTCTGTTCAAATGGCAGTAATTTGGGGTTACTTCCCATCCAAATCTTCTGAGGTAAATACAATCACTTAAAATAGCATAGGTAACCTGCTCCTAAGTACCATGTGTGACATATAGTCATTCAATAAAAAAACAAGGCATAGTAGATATTTTTTCTTTTCCTTTATGTAACAGTGATGATTCTCATTTTGTAAGACATTAACCTTATTGTTGTGTTTTTATTGTGCTTTGTTTCATCTGTACGTGCTAGAACAAGTCTACAAAGTGCTGAACAAATGTAGCCTTTTCCTTCTAGTGTTACATTTTATCTTAAGGAGATTTCTCTTAACAGTGACATTCAGTAAAGAGAGAGAGAGAGAGAAAAAGAGTGGGAGAAATCATTAAGTAAGAAGGAAGGGAGAGCTCATTAATTAAATGAGGCAGAGGAAATGGCTAATGTTAAAACATGGTTATAATATTCAAAATTGGAAACTATGAGAGTCTACAGCTGAATGTCTTTAATAAGCATTTATCAAACATTATGAAAATGAGTGCTTGACTTTAGAATGAAGTGAACCATAAGTAGGTCTTACTCATGAAAAAAAATGAAGTTTTAAAGGACTATGTACTTAGAGGATAAAATTGCTAACTGAGCTGCTCAGGGGAAAACTGACTTGTGAGCTGTGTTTATGTGGAAAGCTAGCTGCACCTGCGAAGCTGCGGTCTCTCCAGGTGCACACGAGGAAGGGTGGGTACCTTCCGCGCAAATGAATGCCTGGCACACGCCTGGCATTGTTTCCCCGGGGATGACACACGTGCACAAGAGAAAATTCATCCTCCTCTTCTGTTCTTCCATTTCAGAATTAGGCTGGTCAGAGCCGCAGACACTAAGGACTGTTCATCTAGACGCCAACACTTTGCCACAATTTTACACTCATACTCTATTAGGGTTCTTACTGAAAGATTTTAATTCTATTTCAGCTCACTGAAGGGGCACTGGATAAATTGGGATATATTTTTGTAACGCTCTCCACATTGGGATCTGTCTGGTCAACTAATACATTTTAAGTTTTTTCTTAATGTAGAATAAGGTTCCAAATCATTTGGAATCAGTTTTTCTGAGGAACCTGGTGGCACTTGAAAAATACAGAGCTCTCTAATGTGGTATGACTATAACCTCAGGATTCAGGAGGCCAAGGCAGGAGGATCAGAGTAAGTTTGAGGCCAGCCTCAAATACATAGTAAGTTCAGCACCAGCCTGAAATACATAGTGAGCCACTCCCTCAAAAAAGTGTAAAACTTTCTAGAAAAAGTAAGATTTTAAAATAGCAAAAATATTTTTAGGAAACATTAACTCTGTCATAAGTCTGTACAAGGTACTGGTATCAGAAAAGATCATAAGATGGAGAATTTGAGACGTACTATCAATACCTACCACAACTTATTTCAGTGTGAGACTTGGGAAGAAATCGCTTCATCTCTCTTAGTTTCCCTTATATAAAAATTCATGGTAACAGCACTACCTGCCTCAGAGACATTGCTAATCAGTGCTATTCAATGTGCTTTGCAAGTTGTCAAGTGTTAGGATCTATGTTTAACAGATTTTTTTTTGGGGGGGGAGCTTTTTTTTTTTTTGGCTATTTTTGAGACAGGGTCTCATTTTGTAGTTCAGGCTGGCCCTGAGCTCACTATGTGGCCCAGGCAAGCCTGGAACTCAGTAATCCTTCTGTTGCTGCCTCCTGAGTGCTGGGATTACAGGCGTGAGCCACCATGCCAGGCACTGTGGTATGGGGTACTGATTGCTGGTGGGAGTGAGTCACCACGCCCGGTATTGTTGTATGTGGTTACCGAGGATTGAACCAGGGACCTTGAGCTTGCTAAACAGGCACCAGAACCACTGAGCTTAACCTCCAGTCTTAAAATTTGAATCTTTATTGGTACATTATATATATGTACACATCATGATCACACACAATACTGAAAATTTGTACCATTATATGACACAATTTAATCCTTATTTTTCCCATCCCCCCACCCACCCTATAACTCCCCCTGCCTATATACATGAGCTTTGTTTCCCTTTTTTGAACAAATACACTGTGAAGAAAGATTTATTTGGCTCATGGTTTCAGAGTTCAGTCCATAGTTGGCTGACTGCATAGTAGAAACCTCAGGGCAGAGGAAGCTGCACACAGCATGGTAGTCAAGAAGGGGAAGGATAGAAGACCCAGTGCCACAGTCCCCACTGTCACAACTCCCAAGCTCTGCTCTCTTTAGCTAAGCTCTGCCTCCTGTTTCCTTCGTCTATGAATATTGCCATTAAATTATAACCCATCAAGAGTTCAATTCACTCAGTGAAGTTCCAATCATCATTGTTCAATTACTTCAAAAAGATCCATCAGCTGGCAACCAAATCCTATTTGAAATACAGAGATGAATTTTGGGAGACATTTCAAATCTGAATCACACCAAGGTCATATATTTTAAGAAGTACATTATACATTTAACTAGGAAAAAACGCAAACAAAGACCAGTGGGAAACAGGCAACAACCACAGGAGTCTTTACAATGTCAATTTGTTTCAACTGTTATTTTTCATGTTTTTAGCTCAGCCTTATATTGATCTTATTTGTAGATAGAATTTGAAATCTTATCGCTACATTTTCTAACATCTCACACAAGGTTGTCATGAAACTTTTGATTGAATATTGTTATAATAGTCATGACATATATTTCAGGAAGATTTTATTAACATCATTACACTAAAGAGGAAATTGTTTCAGTGAACCCATGGTACTTGGCCAAAGTTATATGCTCATTCCTCAGCAGGTCTACATCTGGTCCCCAAAATAAATGATCTGAATTTATTTCCTTTTGTCATTCATTAAATATCTGTTAAGTAGATTTGTGGGTTTTTTAAAAAGTATATCTAAGAATTGAAGGGTGAACTCAAAATTAAACATTTGTTTTTAAATGTCTCACCTGAACTACAAAGTAAAATATTTCATGTGATTTTGAAGACTGGAAAAATATTACTGAATAGCTAAAAGAAACATCTGAAAAATGAACAATGTAGCATGATTCAGAAAATAATATGCGATATTAGAAGTCAACCAGTATTGCTGGAAAGCAGCCGTAGTCAAGAAGGAGGTAGATTGATAAGGTTGTTACACAAAGCAAATACTCAATCTGAAGGAGTTGCCATAAAGCCTCAAAGATATGTACGTGGCATGAAGAGGTTTTATTAATGAACCTGGTTGTCACTGATGGAAATCTGGGATGTCATCTGAAGAGCATCTTTGAACCTAATCCTCAGGATAGTTTGTGGCACTTAGCAAGTGCTTGTCTCCCTCTCCAGGGGGCTGTGACTTTGGAAGGTCTGAGCAATGAAGGTACTTTGGTAATAAACGTTAGGGAAAGATATCAAATAAACACACTCATTAAAGGTAAGAAGCATTGTGTGGAACTTAAAAACACACAGCTTACCGTGGGAATTTGTTTTAAGACAAAATGAGCTACTCCTTCCTTAATTGAATATAAATTATTTTATCTTTGCCAAGCCCGTTTAGCTCCCTTGTATTGAATACTTTCTCCCATTTTCTTCTTCTCACATCCTAGATCATTCTAATTTTCACTCATCTTACTATTCAAGAAGTGGTAATATGAATATAAGAATGAATAGAAGAACAAGCGATCAAAGGAAATCCATAGAACATAAGAAGCAAGAAAGGGATCGTTTTTATCTATAGAACATGAAGTGATAGAAACACGACCACTCACTATAACTGCTTTGACTTACATATCACAGCCCGACCTCGTTACACCTCTAACTCTGGTTACCTGTCTCACAAGAAAGATAAGTGGTGATAGGAAGTTATGAGAAAATCTGTTGTTTTTATGTGGATACTTCCACATTATTTATTTTGGATTTTATCTTTGTGAACACTTTGTAGGAAGAAAATCAGTCAAGTATAAAGGCAAAATCAATGAACAGAGGGAAAAGATTCCTTAAACACGCATTTCCTAGACTCAAGGAAGTAGGGGCCAATTTGAGTGAATAATGTCACATAGAAACACAGCTTTGCTTTTCCCAAACTGTATACAATAGTGGACAGGATGTTGTGGCACCTCGTGGTTACATTTTGACTACTTCTATGTCAGTTACAGCAGTTTTTTTTTAATAAATTGAATTCTTTATTGGTACAATTTATATACATCTCAAAATCATGTGTAACATTGGGGAATTTGTACCAGTATATGACACAAGTTAATTCTCATTTTTACCCATATCCCTACCCACCCACACCTCCTCACCCCCTTTATACATGCTCTTTTATTTTCTTTCTGTATCATATTTATTCCTTCCCCTCATCACATTCCCACACCAAGTTTCCTATAGAAATTTTGCACTCTATAAAAGCT
>PVIC010002847.1:0-73856 GCA_004025085.1 Thryonomys swinderianus
GAATGATTTTAGCACTGATATTTTTATTTGTAGACAGTATGCACATCTAAAGAGATGTGTCTAATCTGAACTTTCCCTATACCAAGTTTTCTTTTAGCACCTGAAGATTTACCAGTGTTTTTGTGTAATATGCAGCTTTAAACCATATTATGCACATACTAGTGTTCTTCAGTATTAATGTACTTGAAGTAAATGTTTTCGTAGCTTCTCTTTCCTTCAAAATGACACTGCTTATATATACCATGTGTAGATTTTTGTTTAAAGTATAATTTATATATCCTTATTAAGCAAAATTGTATATAATGATGCTTACAATAATAAAATAATGGCCATATATAAGTAACCTGTCAATGTAAATTCTCCTTTCTGCTCTATATAAGGGAAATGATTCCTTATAGTTAGTATAGTATTATATATATATACACACACACACACACACACACACACACACACACATATATATATCATTATAGATGAAGGCGATCTAGAAGTTAAGAATATAAATTAACCTGACTTTTTCTCAATTTTTACTGTCATTGTCATTGTTACAGCCTCTACATGGATATTAAACATACTTTTTAAAACAAAATGTTTCTGAAATTGGTTTTTTTTTTCCCTTTTTAGGGGTTATGAAGGATTGAACCTAGGGCTTTTACACTATACTACGTTCCCATTTTCCCATCCCTTTTTATGTATGTGTGTAATTTTTATTTTTTGGCAGGCACAGATTTCCACTGAGTTGCTAAATTGTCCAGGCTGGGCTTGAACTATTAATCCTCTGGCCTCACCCTTACAGAGTGCTAGGATTATAGGCTTGTGTCACCATGCTGTTGTTGAAAGGAACTGTTTCTTCTTCTTCTTCTTCCTCTTCTTCCTCTTCTTCTTCTTCTTCTTCTTCTTCTTCTTCTTCTTCTTCCTCCTCCTCCTCCTCCTCCTCCTCCTCCTCCTCCTCCTCCTCCTCCTTCTTTTTTAAAAACTTTATATTATCAATTTTATAAATGTAGTGTTAGTATCTTGGTATAGGTTAGACTTGTTTTCAAACAACACAATATTTAAGGGAAAAATAACTAATAAAAACTCAAGTTCCACATTTAGAGATGAGGAAACAGCTAAAGAAGCAAAGTAGCTGCTATTTGTGGTGGAGAGAGGTCTAGGCTGTGTGCCTGATAATTAAGAATGGATTTCTAATAGACACTTTGTGAGTGACTTGTTCTGTCTACATTACCTAATTCAGGTTATCTCATCTTCATAAGGTAAATATCATTAATATAATTTTTAAATGATTAAGCTATTTTTAAAAGGTAATCAAAATTACATATTTAACTGTAGTGAACAGAATAATAGCCTACCAAAGATGTTCACCTTCTAAAGTCTGGAACCTAATGTATAATTAGGAGGCAAGAGAGATTTTGCAGATATTACATTATGGATCTTGCATAGATAAAATAGTTTGGGTTTTAAATATCCCACAAAGCCCATGTGTGCTAGGCTTGGCCACCAGCATATAGCACTGCTGGGACGTGGAGGCTCCTTCAGGAGATGGTACCTACTAGAAGGAAGTCAGGTCATTGGATAAGTGTCCTTTCTGGGAAGGTCAGGACCCCAGGTTCTAGTCTCTCTTTGATCTTAACTGCTCTGAGGTAAACTTCTTTCACCACACACTTCTTCAATAAGGTACTGTGCCACAACGTAGCCAAACAGTAGTAGTGTTACCTCTGCAACTGTGAGAACGAACCCTCTCACTTTTTAAGTTGGTGACATAAGGAAATGTCACAGTAAAAGAAAACTGACTAGCACAAAAAGTTATCCTGGATTATCTGGAAAGCTCCAATGTAGACACAAGTAACTTCATAAGAGAAAAGTAGGAGGGCCAAAGAAAAGGGTTGTTAACAAAAGCAGACAAGAAAAGAGTGTGCAGATGGAGGACGACCATGAGTCAAGGAATTCTGGCAGCCTTTAAAAGATAGAGTAGGCAACAAAACTTCCTACTGACTCCAGAAGGTATACAACCCTGTGATGTCTCGATTTTGGAATTTCTGACCTCTAATATCTTAAAATAATATCTCAAGCCACTACAATTGTGGTAATGTGTTATAGCAGCAACAGGAAAATGATACAGTGGTTATAGTTTAAGAAAGTAAGGAATAGATTTAGAAAGGACACATCTACTCCATTACAGTACTTTCCAGGAAAAAAAAAAAAATAAGAGAGCTGTTCTTTGTATTTCTCCTTGCCTACAAAAATTTCACCATTCTGTAAGGAATAACCAAGAAGGTGTGGTAGCATCTCTTGCCTCTCCTTTCTCCCTGATGCCTCAGGCTCTGCATGGTATGAAGCCGAGAGCTGAGTCTGAGGGGCTCCAACCTTACCTTGGCACAGCAAAGACATGGAGAAGCACATTACAGCTTTGCCTTGTCCACATGTTTATCTTATATCGGCCACCACTCATCATAGTCTTGCATGTGTCTTTGAAGAAGGGTCCTCATAATGTGCTCAGTGTTTGCAGTTAAGCCTATAAATTGTCCTAATTTGTAAAAGAAAATTTGCTTTACTGCACTAAGTTAAGCATCACACATGCATTTACAGTTATGCATGTTAGGAGCTTGTGGGTGAAAAAATAGTGAGTTTTTAATACAGACTATTATCACCCCATAGGATCTAAGACCATTTAATGAGAATATGTTACCAAAATAGTCACAAATGCCCTTTTTAAATGAACACAGCATATATTTGTTTAGTGCTTTATTTGTATAATTTCAATCCTTAATTAGAACTGATCTTCAATACTACAATATAAGGTGAGATTTTTTTTAAGAAAAAGATTTTTTTAAGAAAAAGATTTTTCTACACCACACAGCTGGAGACATCAAAAGTGGACTGAAATCATCTGACTGACATTCAAACTATTTGGAATACAGCAGTATTCGTTTTCACAGAGGATATGTTCCAAGACTCCCAGTGAATGCCTGAAATTACAATCGTGCTAAATCCTGTATGGTGTTTTCCTATGCACACATTCCTATGATAAAGTTTATAAATTAGAGTATGAAATTAATAATTATACAGTACAATTTTAGCAGTGTACTGTAATAAAGGTTATTAAAAGCTTAGCAAGTATTTCTGGAATTCTCTAATATTTTTAGATCATGAGTTGACTGGGTAACTAAAGTGGCAGAAAGAAAAACCTTGGATAAGAGTGTATTAAAAGGAGCCAGTGATTTAGCTCAGTGGTTCCCACATCTGCCTTGCAAGCCCAAGGTCCAGAGTTCAATCCCTGGTAAGAAAATAAAACAATAGTGGGCGTGGTGACTCACGCCCACCAGCAAGCAGTACCACACACCACAATGCTGGATGTAGTGGCTCATGCCTATAATTCCAGCACTCAAGAGGCAGAAGTAGGAGGATTGCTGTGAATTCCAGGTTTGCCTGGGGTATATAGTGAACTCAGGGCCTGCCTGAATTACAAAGCAAGACCCTATTCCAAAAAAAGTAATAAAAGTATTTCAGGGTGGTTCATGATAGGAAACAGTGGAATTCCTGGCCTCACTACATACCTCAAGCATTTAGTTTCCTTGAAGTTCCAATGTTAAACTGTAGGTCATCTCAAATGAAACAGACAAGAACAGTGTTTATTGGATCTATTGATAAACTATTCCTATCTGCATATCTTCTGTTATTTCAGTTGAGGAAATTGAGGCTAACATACAGTATTTTCTAACTGAATACTTTTCATTTGTATCATATATGTAGCCAGATTTAAGAATGATAGGACTGTTTAACTCACTAATCATACAGGAGGTTCCTCTTTTTGATTCAAATGAGATGTGATATTGTCTGTCCTAGGTATTCACACTACCCTACAGTGTTCAAGGAGGCTCTTTGCTCTTTCCAGAATTTCGTCCTTCCTGGGAAACTAAACATGTGCCTTTCACTAAGCCATTTACAAAGTTTATTCTTACACTTTTGTATCTATCAAAGAAATGTCCTTGATTTCAAACTGGACACTTAAAAAGTTATGAGGTTACCTGACAGAATTAGAACATTTGGATAAAAGACTCCCATATTTCCCTTGAATTGGCAAGCTACAGCTTTTAAAGCTGCACCTGGAAAGTCAAGTCATGAGTGTATATAGTATAAAAAAATGTTCACTTGCCAGACATTGGAGATACAGACATGAATATAGAGATGATAGATAGATAGATAGATAGATAGATAGATAGATAGATAGATAGATAGATAGATAGATTAGATAGATAGATGATAGATAGATAGATAGATAGATAGATAGATAGATAGATAGATAGATAGATAGATAGATAGATAGATAGATAGATAGATGGATGGATGGATGGATAGGTGGGTAGATAGGTGGATGGATGGATGGAGGTATAGATAGATGATATATAGGGATTTTTGGTAGCTTTTTGGGGTCTTGAAGAGGCCTAGATTTAACTTCACACTTGCTTGAGGTACTCTAGCTGTGGGTATGTAAGCTTAGAGCTGATACCTACTGTTTTCTTTGTCATCCCATTCTTCAAAGTGACATTCTTAATCACATTTTCATCTCAATAGAACACTGAGTCACTGTCTTCAGATGTGGTCTAACAAAATGCTTTTTAACATATGAAGTCACAGAAGTTGTTAATGTGTGGACTTTTTTTTTTTTGAGACAAGGTCTTGCTTTGTAGTTCAGGCTGGCCCTGAGCTCACTATGTAGCCCAGGCAAGCCTCAAACTCAGCAATCCTCCTGCCTCTGCCCCCCGAGTGCTGGGATTACAGGCATGAGCCACCACGCCTGGCAATGTGTGGACTTTTTGATGAAATAAGTGGGACACAAAAATAATCTGATTCATTTCTTGAAGATCTTCAATGTGTTAATATTTATCATACTTTTCCAAAGGAGCTAGTGCAACCTTAACACCAGAACTGTTTTCAGAGCTCATTATATAGTTCCTGTGTTCCCAGGGAAATACTTTCAGAATATCTCATCTTGGTATATGACCCCAGGTTCTTCCGTTGGGTTTATTATGACTCAGAGAACTTATTTTATAATACACTTGGGAACACATAAAGTGCAGAGTGTCCATGCACAAATTACCTGCTGTTTTGCTACCCATGTAAACACCCAGAATTTCCTACAGACTTCGACCCTATTGTCCAGTCCAGCTTTTCCAAGGAAGGCTTGGGTCTTATCTCTGCACCTGCAATGTTCGTTGTGTGGTCTCTTTGCTATAAAATTTATAAATTTACTCACTTTATTTTGATCAAACTTAGAAACAGATATTTTCCAACTGAGAAAACTCTTTGAGGTTTAGCCATGTTGTTTTATCAACTACAGAGTTCACTGAATTTTGTTTTGGTCTTTTATCTTCATTTTCATGCAGGGTTCCTAGGAAAAGCTGTCTGTGAGACACATGACTGTATTTACCGTAAGGATCATGCTTAAGCCCCTCAGAAAAGGAGCACATGCTTCTGTATTTATGGTGAGAACTAGGAAAATGTATTTTCTCCTCATTAAACTGTAAATAACTCTTTTGAACAAGAAGCTAAAAGCCAGATCAAGGCACACTCACAGCAATGCTATAAGCCCTAACAGCCTATAAAGTTCTATTATATTTTCACCTCTCTGTAGATTGTATTAACCTTACTGCCTTTTCTTTGCTGTTGTTTGGCATTTAGTTTTTCTTTATATTTTAATACTTTACATATAGTTCTAATCAAATTTAATTCTCCCCTCTCCTACCACCTATTTTTGGAATGATTTGGAAAAGGAATAAAACAGATTATAATTTTAAAAACTCATTTTGGTCATAGTCCTGATTTCTGAAAGCTGTGATACCACATATATCTAAAGCTGGCAGATGGTTTAGCATTCAGAATTCAATCTGGAATTGGTATCCGCAGTGTTCGTGGTAGCTGTTAGTGTTGTTTGTTTATTTTTTGCTGGTTTTACAATGGTGTGAGCATATTACAATGGAGGATCTGGATCCTTCAACTCTCTTTCATGATTCAGTTACAAATCTGCGAGTGTCCACACGAATAATGTAAACCATCGAGACAGTTCTGAATGGTGAAAAATGCAAATGGCTTTGAAAGGAGCCGAGCGACTGCCATGGAATGAAGCCATCTACCAAGGGTCCTGCTGGCCAGGCAGAGGCTGAATGTGCTGGGGTCGCGGTGCCAGCCGGATGCGGGGTAAAGGAGAACGCACCTCATGGGAGCCTCGGCCAGGATCCCGCCTCCAGGAGCACCTGCACCTGCAGAGAAGCAAGGCCAAGCCCTCTGGACTCACGCTGGACTCTGTTGTCCGGGCTCAGGTGTCATCTGAGTCAGGTAACAAAGAAAGACTGCGTGATTTGCATATATAGAGAATGGTAATTTCTAGATCAGAGCAGTTTTCACTAGATATACAATAGTAAAATTTCATTTCTATGCCTTGGTTTATAGTAATAATAAATTTTGCTTTCCTACTGTAATTATTTCTTTTTCAAAGGAAAAGTAACTTTGATAAACTCTCCATGATTTTCTAAGGACACAAATGTACTGGTCCCTGTGACTCAGTTTGCAATTATAATCTTGGAATCTCTGTCCTGCTCCTTCTTTCTGTAATATATATATATATATATATTATTTTTAATTTCACCAGATATTCTACCTATATTTTCAATTACATATGATGTTTTATTTTTGTATCCTCATGTATAGGCTGATTTATATGTTGCTTTCATCTTATTGAGGTATATGTACATTTAACATAGTGTGATATTTTGATATGTCTACTTTGTAAAAGTATTACTATGATGAAGCAATTGAGCTAACACAGTCTCTTGAATGAAAAATAAAAAGAAAGAAACAGTAAAAGTCCTTTCTTCCCAAACCACTCTGAAGTGGTAGTTCTTAAAACCAGGCAAATTGCAGATGCCCTTTCCTCTCTGCGAGCTGCGCCTTCAACTCTCCTCACGCCCAACCTTGTCTTCAGGTGTTACTGAGGTGAGTGGAAACTCTCAGCATGTGGACTTCAGTGACCGGCTGCCTCCGGGGCAGATCCTGCTTCTACAGGTTGGGCAGGTTCCTGGTAGTGGGTTAATTTACACATAATGACCAGAACCAGGAGGCAAAGTGTGGGCCTCAACAGGGAAGCACATTCCCTCAGTACGTTCAGTTTTAAGGCTGAAGGTAGACTCGCCTAACAATTCCATGACTACTAATAAGACTCTATGTATAGTAGTACAATGGTGATGAACCAATGGGATGGGGGTTGTTTTTTTCTTTTAAGACAAAAGTTGTTAATGGATGAGCTGCTTTTCTAAACTAAAACCTCAGCATTCAGGCTTCACTGCAGTGTTGGCACCTTGCAGCAAATAAGTGGGTTCTGGGTTGCACTTTGGTCACCATCTCTGAAAGGTCCCCCTGATTGGCATAGCACACATCAGCTGGAGACCCTCTGCTCCCGTTTACACTCACCAAGACAAGCCACCCCATCATAGGGAAACATGACAGTGCCTGTAGGACTTAGAGGTAGGTTCTCTTGTCTTTCACTGAGAATACTGATGCCTGAAAGGAACCAAATTAAAGATAGATTAATTATATGTCCTATTTGTATAAATGCACAAATTGTATTCCCAAGCCTCATTGACAGAGCAAACTCCCAGGGTTGTGAAAGCTCATATCTGTATCTCACTCCCTCAGAGCTTGTTTTGTTTCCTCTTAAGAAATAATCAGTATTGCAAAATTGCAACTAGACACCTACCAAAAGGTTCCCTTCGGACACACCTGCTGGTTTTCACAAATTCCACGTTTCCTTCCTTCTCTAACTCACGTTACGTTAAACCATCCAGTGTACCCTCACTCAAGGATCTCTCAAACTTGGCAGTATTGACATCTTGGAATTAGTCACTTTTTGCTGGGGTTGGGGCTGCTCTAAATACAGTTGGATGTTTCACAGCTCCTTAGGATCTACCCACTAGGTCCTGATAACACTGGACATCTAGGTGTGGCAAACAAATGTCTCCAAACGTTGCCAGATGTCCCCTTAGAAGTAAAAGTGGATCCAGTTGAGAATGACTGTTTAAAAAAAAAAAGCAATTTATACTATGCTGGAAAGAACAGCTAGCTTAAAACAAAATTATAATTTTAGCTTGGGAAGTGAATTTACAACTCCATTGCATTTTGGGATCACAGAAGGAGATTAGGTTAGAAAAACCTATTGGGTACAATTAATTCTGTTCAAATAGTGCAGTTGAGATATTATTGATGGATAAACATCATACTTTTTAAATGGAACAATCTTTGGTTAAGCATAGATTCCATGTGTAGCTTGAGTCCTGGCTGATGTAGCGGGCTGTGTGAAGAAATCAGTTCTTTTCTCTACTGTCATCACTAGAGGTGTTGAAAAGGTGAGGCTGTCTGCAGCGTCCAACAGGCCCCTGGGTTAGCGGCCATGGAGCCCCCACAGGGTGATGAGAATCTTCAGTCCTGTGTAAAGTGCAACCATCCCAGGTCACTTCTGCACTCTCTGCTTCTCAGTCATCTAGCCAGCTGAACTCTGGAAGAGTTTGTGTTGATAGCCAGTGACAGAAAGTCAGCTTACAGTACATAGCACAAGACTGAGGGAGTTTTCCACCCTGTGGTATTAGTGTAAAATGTTTTATTCCATTGACCAAAAAGGAAAGAAAGAGAAGGCAATTAGCAGGCATTTGCCTGAATAATGAGCAAAATGGATCTAAAGAACCACTTGATCTTCAGTTCTTAGATTTCTTATCCCGCTCTTAAGACAACTTTGAAGTAAACATTTCTTGTTAGAGATTCTCTAACATTGTTAAGACATGCTGCTGAGAAGCATGGCATGTAGACAGAGTTATTTATGGTAGTTCATATTAATAGCTGGAGGCCCTGGCACAGGGCCATGATGGAGAGGCCATGCCCCCCTGTCTTCTCTTGAAAGAAAGAAAAACCTGTTCTCGCTGAGCTCCTCCTAGGTGGGTGATATCCATCACCTTCCAATAAACACAACCCACTTCTCGGCTGCCACCACTTTCTCTATTCATACTGTACTCAACTAATAGTTCTTGTACATCTGCTGTGTGCCAGACACTAGCCCAGGCCACTGCACACAACTTGTCTGATTTTCTCTTTGCAACTCAGTTTACTTGGATGCTAATGGGGAATGAGAATCAAGATGAGTCATGTACAGGTACAAATTCTCATTGTGTGAAGCATATGAAAAAAATGCTCAAGTCACTGGTCATTCGACACATGCAGATGAAAACAACATTGAGATTTCATCTCACTCCACACATATGTGTGTATATATGTATGTGTGTGTGTGTGTGTGTGTATATATATATATGAATGTGATCATTATATATAAAACATACCAATAAAATCAGTTTTTAAAAATTAATTTAATTTATTAGTACATTATATATACACATCAAAATTATACTCCATGTTGAGAATTTGTACCATTATATGACATAACTTAATTCTCATTTTTCTCCTTCCCCTACCCACCCTACAACCCTCTGCCCATAAATACACAAGCTTTGTTTCCCTTCTTACCATCATTTTTTTTCTTTTTCCTCATTACTTTCCCCTAAACCCCATTTCCCTTTGAATGTTTACTAGTTCACAATATCTATCATGCATTCTAGAAGTCATTCACACCTTTAGTTTTTCATACCAGAGAAAATATACAATATTTGCACATCTGTGACCTATTTATTTTACTCATGAGTATGTCCTTAAGGTACACCCATTTGAGTATAAATGATGCAATCTCATCATTCTTTATGGGAGAGTAATACTCCATTTTAGAAAAAAAAAGCCACATCTTCTTTATCCAGTCTAGAGTTAGTGGGCATTTGGGTTGTTTCCAAGATTTAGCTATCACAAACTGAGCTAGTATAAATATGGGTGCTCACGTCACTGTGATATGTATCTTGCAATTCTTTTGTGTATATCCCCAGAAGGAGAATAGCAGGATCAAATGCAACCTCTAATCCTAGTTTTTTGAGGAATCTCCACTCTGATCTCCATAATGATTGTACCAGTCTACATTCCCATCAACGGTGGAGAAGGGTTCTTTTTCCTCCACAATCTCATCAGCATTTGTTGCTGGCTAATTTCAAAATAGCAGCTGTTCTTTGTGGAGTGTGATGAAATCTCAATGTTGTTTTCATCTGCATCTGTTGAATGACCAGTGACTTGGGCATTTTTTCATTTACTTCTTAGCTGCTTTTACATCTTGCTCTGAAAAGTGTCTATTCATTTCAGATGCCCATTTTTGAATTGAATCTTTTTTTTTTTTTTTTTTTGAGAAAGGGTCTCACCTTGCAGTTCAGTCTGCCTGAGCTCACTATGTAGCCCAGGCAAGCTTCGAACTCAGGAATCCTCCTGCCTGTGCCTCACAAGTGCTGGGATTACAGGTATGAGGCACCATGCCCAGCCTGAATTGTGTCTTTAAATTTGGGGGGATGGAGCTGATTTCTTTAAACTTTATATATTCTAGATAGTAGCCCTTTGTCTGAGGACCAACTGGTAAAGATTTTTTCCCATGTTGTTGATTGCCTTTTTGTTCTGCCAGTGGTTTCTTTTGCTGTGCAGAAGCTTTTTAATAAAAAGACATCCCATTTGTTGATTTCTTCTGATAGTTCTCATGCTATAGAGGTTTTGTTGATAAAGTCTTTCCCTAAACCAATATCTCCAAGGGTATTACTTAACCTGTTTTGCAGCAGGTTTGGAGTTTCTGTTTTAATATTTAGGTCTCCAACCATTTTGCTTTTAGTTTAATACACAGAAAAAGAGATGGATCTAGCTTCAGTATTTGGCAAGTTCAAGTCCAGTTTTTCCAGCACCATTTGTTAAAGAGGCTCTCTTTCATCCACTGAGGATGTTTGACTCCTTTGTCAAGGATGAGGTGATTTAGTGTATCTGGAGTTGTTTCTAGATCTTCTAATCTGTTCCAGTGATCCTCAGTTCTGTTTCTTTGCCAGTACCATGATGTTTTTATCACAGTGGCTTTGAAGTAAAGTTTCAAGTTGGGTATAGTGATACCTCCAGCCATGTCCTTGTTTCCTAGAATTGCTTTTGCTATTCTAGGTCTCTTGTGGTTCCAGATGAATTTTTGGATGATTTTATCTAGATCTGTGAAATAAACTCTTGGGATTTCAATCTGGATTGCATTGAATCTATACAGTAGTTGTGGGAATAAAGCCATTTTGACAATGATGGTTCGCCCTACCCAGGAACAAGGGATGTCTTTCCATTTTTGATAACCTCTTCAATGTCCTTTTTCATAGTGTTACAGTTTTTGGAGTAGAGGTCCTTTACCTCTTGTTAGATTGATTTCTAGATATTTCACTTTTCTGGGTGCTATTGTGAAAGAAACTGACACACCAATGTCTTTCCCAATCAATTTCTTATTTGTGTTTAATAATGTGATTGATTTTTGAGCACTGGCCTTGCATCCAGCTATACTACTAAATTTGGTGATTAAGTCTAGCCGTTGTTTGGTGGAGTTTTTAGGATCTAGATAAAGCATCATGTCATCAGCAAATAATGACAGTTTAAATTTTTTTCCCATCTTTATTCCTTTTATTTCTTTCTCTTGACTAACTGCTGTGGCTAATGTTTCTAGTACTATATTGAACAGGAGCAGTGACAGTGGACATCCTTGTCTTGTTCCTTATCTCAGTGTGGAAGGTTTCAGTTTTTGACCATTTAAGATGTTGCTGGCTATTGGTTTCTCATAAATAGCTTTTATTAGGTTGAGATAAAGTCCATCTATTCCAATTTTTTTGTAGGGTTTTGATCATAAATAGGTGTTAGATTTTCTCAAACACTTTCTCTGTATCTTTGAGATGACTATATGGTTTTTTATCCTTGAGTCTGTTGATATAGTGAATTACGTTTATTGATTTACATATGTTGAACCATTCTTCCATCCCTGGAATGAATCCAACTTAGTCCAGGTGCATGATCTAGATAATTGTCTGTATTCTGTTTACCAGTATCTTGCTGAGGATTTTTGCATCAATGTTCATTAGGGAGATTGGCCTGTCGTTCTCCTTTAGGATTGGGTCTTTATCTCCTTTTGGAATCAAGGCAATGGTTCCTTCAAAGAATGAATTTGGGAGCACTGCTTCCCTTTCAATTTCATTAAAGAGTTTGAGAAGTACTGGCATTAACTCTTCTTTAAAAGTTTTGTAGAGGGCCGGAGGGTTAGCTCAGTGGTTCCGGTGCCTGCCTCACAAGCGTAAGGACCTGAGTTTGATCCCCGGTTACCACATATAATGCTGGGTGTGGTGGCTCACGCCTGTAATCCCAGCACTCGGGAGGCAGAGACGGGAGGATTGCTGAGTTTGCAGCGGCTTGCCTGGGCACCATAGTGAGCTCAGGGCCAGCCTGAACTACAAAGCAAGACCCTGTCTCCAAAAAGCAAAAAAAAAGTTTTGTAGAATTCAGTAGTAAAGCCATCAGGACCAGGGCTTTTCCTTGGCAGTAAATTTTTTTTATTACTTATTCAGTTTCACAGATGATGTTTGGGTGTTTAACTTTTTATATCCTGTTCATTTAGCTTTGGAAGTTCATGTGTCTAGGAATCTATCCATTTCGTTTTCCATCTTATTCGAATACAGATTTTCAAAATACGTGTTTATTAGCCTCTGGACTACAATTGGATCAGTGGTGATCTCCCCTTTTTTGTTCCTATTATCATGGATTTGAGTCTTTCCCTTCCTTTATTTGATAAGGTTGGCTAGGCCTCTGTCAATTTTGTTTATCTTTCGAAGAACCAATTCTTAGAATCATTGATTTTCTTTTATTGTTCTCTTAATCTCCATTGAATTAATTTCTGCCCTGATCCTTATAATTTCCTCCCTAGTAAGAGAGTTGGGTTTTTTCTTGCTCCTCTTTTTCTAGTAGCTTGAAGTTCAGCATTAGGTCATTTATTTGTGCTTGCTCTATTTTCCTGGTATAGGTGTTTACTGCTATGAACTTCCCTTATAGAACTGCTTTCACTGTATAAATTCCTGTAAGTTGTACTGGAATTATCATTTAATTGTAAAAATTGTTTAATTTCTTCCTTAATTTCTTCTGTGACCCATTGGTTGGTCAGCAGAGTATTATTCAATTTCCATGTACTTGTGAGAGTCTTGGGATTTCTTTTGCTATTCTGCTCCAATTTCAAGGCACTATGGTCTGACAGTATACAGGGGATAACTTCAATTCATTTGCACTTACATAAGCATATTCTATGAACTAGAATTGGGTTTTTCTATTTGGAGTGGTCTATTTTGGAGAATGACCCATGGGCAGCTGAGAAGAATGTGTATTCTAATTTTTTCAGGTAAAATACTCTGTGAGCATCTATTAAGTCCATTTATTTAAAAGTTTTGTTCAGTTCAAGTATTTCATTATTGATTTTTTTTTTGTCCAGCTGATTTGTCTAGTTGCGACACCAGGGTATTGAAGTCCCCTACTACTATTGTAGTAGTGCTTATCAGTATTTTCACATCCATTAATATTTGTTTTATATAGTTGGGTACATTGGAGTTTGGTGCATAAATATTTATGAATGTCATCTCTTTCCCTTGGATTGTTCCCTGTACAGAGATGTAGTGTCCTTCTTTTTCTCTCTTAATCAGTTTTGGTTTGAAATCTGTTTTGTCTGCAAATAGGACAGCCACTCCTGTGTTTTTGTAGTTTCCTATCACATGGAGAATTGTGTTCCATCCTTTTACTTTCAGTCTGTGTCTTTCTTTCTAAATTGGGTGTGTTTCCTGTATGCAGCATATTGTAGGATCTTGTTTTTTAATCCATTCTACCAGTTTGTGTCTTTTAATTGGTCCATTGAGGTCACTGACATTAATGGTTATGACTGATAAGGCCTGATTTATACCTGTCTTGGTGTTTTCCTATTCTTAGCCCTTTTATTCTTTGCTTTTCTCCTTTCCACTCAGTTTTTGTCTTGCTCAGTGAATTCACTCTGCTAGGTCTCATGATTTCTTGACCTTCATTTTTTTTTCCAAGATATTCTTTAGAATGTTTTGGAGTGCAGGTTTTGTAATTGAGAAGTTCTTCAGGTGTTCTTTGTCATGAAAGTATCTTATTTCTCCATTGACTTTGAAAGATACTTTTGCAGGTTACATCAGTCTGGGTTAGAGGTTGTTTTACTGCAGTGCTTGAAACACTTCCCTCCAGGCTCTCCTTGTGTTGAGTGTTTGCATTAAAAAGTTTGCTGTGATCTTGATGGGCTTCCCTATGTATATGTTTTATTTCTTTTCTCTAACTGCTTTCAGTATTTCATTCTTTTGTTGGATAACTGGAACCTTGATAATTATATGCCTGGATGTAGATTTTTTAATATCATGGCCTTTTGGAGTCATATATCCCTCATTTATCCTTATGTCTGTTCTTTTCCTTTTTCTGTAAAGTTTTCTGCCATTATATCTGTGAACAATTTTTTATGTCTTTTGCACTGTCTCCTGCTGCTTCACTGACTCTGATCACCTTGTTATTCTTCTTTGAGTTGTCTAGGAGCTGTTGGACTGATTTTTCATGGTCCCTTGCCATTTTCCATAAGTTATTCCTTTCCTATTCATTGGCTGTGAGCCTATCTTCTAGGTTTGAAATTCAGCGTTCAGCTTCATTCATCCTACTTCACAAACTTTCATTCTCATTTTTGTTCACCTGTACCTCTACTTGAAGCTCTTTAAAATGTTCCATTGTTCTTGTTATCTGAGCTTCTATGATGTTCCTGATCTCTGTCTCAATGAAGTCTTTCATTGTGGACAGCATCTCTGTTTGCCTCTCAGAGATCCGTTCTGATTTCCATTTTAGTAGATCTGCTTTTGTTACCAGTTCAGAGAGTCCTGGTGATTGAGCTTCATTTTGCTCCATTTCCTTTTTCTCTGAATTCCCTTGTGGTGACGATTTTTGTGTCTGGGTTCTTTAATTTTTTTCTCATTTCCATTGTGCTGACAAGCTCCGTAAGTCACTGCACAACCTAAATAGTGCTTACCCAGACTCATGCAAACAGGAATGGAGCTCCCATAAGGCTTGTGGCCTGAGGCCAATGGTGTGTAGGCTGCTAACAGGTTATAAGTCACTGTGCGATTTCCACTGCACTTATCTAGACTCTCACCAGCAGGGGAAAGATCCCCATGCTTCTGGTCTAGATGAGATGACTGAAGGCTGCTAGCCTGCAGTGAAAGTCCCTGCCCAATCTCTGCATCACTTACCCAGACTCGTCAAGGGGCGTAGAGCTCCTAGGGGGCAACAGGCCTAGGTCCAATGGCAGGCAGGCTGCTAGCAATTGGTGGAAGTCACTGTGCAGCCTCCACGGCACTTACCCAGACTCACCCAGGAAGAATGGAGGTCCCATGGGGTGACTGGCCTAGGTCCGGTGGTGAGCAGGCTGCTTGCAGGTGGCAGAAGTCACTGAGTGGCCAGCTTCCATGGTGCTTATCCAAACTCATCCATAAAATCAATTTTTAAAAAACACACTAATGAATCAAGACTATTTTAGTGTTCATGCTTTTAAAAGGGTGAG
The DNA here is from genome assembly GCA_004025085.1 of Thryonomys swinderianus. NCBI lineage: Eukaryota > Metazoa > Chordata > Mammalia > Rodentia > Thryonomyidae > Thryonomys > Thryonomys swinderianus. The sequence goes on from PVIC010002847.1 coordinate 15,554, forward strand.
TAATCGAATTTGAAGTGCTCAAGTTATTTCCTTGTATGCTTGATTTCTATATGAAATAGATGTGCTTCCAAAATTTAGAAGCAAATTGAAATTTTGATAATTGACTCACTTATTAACCATGTTAGTGTAGCTCCATAAGTTTAAGACTCAAACAGTAAATTTTCCTTTGATAAGCAGAGTATCCTTGGGTGTAAGAACTGGCCATCATTTATCTGATCTTTAATTTGAAATTGCAATTAGTGTTCTCAAAGGTGGCCATATGGAACTTTTTCTCAAGTCATCAGTGAACTCTAGATCAACACCAGATTGTATTTTGACAGGAGTCCATTGAATGTAGATACTTGGCCTAGGAATTGAATTATCCAACATTCATAGCAATCAAATGGAATACACAGCAGTATGTCTTAAACGATGTCTATGCTTCTGTTAGTTTTCTATTATTATGATAACAAATTACCATAAGCTTAACACCTTAAAATAACCCACGTTCTGGAAGTCAAAGACCCAAAATCAGTTTCCCTAGCTCAGATCAAGTTGTCGGCAGGGTAGTTCCTCTGGGGCATGAGAAGAATCTACTTCTTTGGCTGCATCACATTCCCTGGCTCATGATCCCTTGTGCCATCCCTACCTCTTGCTTCTATTTATTATTACTCTGATCTCCTGCCCCTTCTTATAAAGGCTCTGGTCCCGCTCTAATAATGTAAGATTTCTCCATCTCAATCAGGAATCAGTGTACAAAGTCTCTTCTTCCTTTATGTTCCTTTATTCACAGGTTCTGAGGGCTAGGACTTGGACATCTTTAGGAGACCATTATTTCTCCTACTTCAATGCTGAAGCAAACACTGAACTTAGTAAAAGGTTACTAAAATGACTATTCATTACTTAACCCAGTTTTAATAAAAAGAATTTTGCCCACTATAAGTTAAGGATATTAAAATATTTCATCTTCAATAACAGAATGTAGATAATTAGCCAATTAAAAAACTAAGTTAAAACAGGGAGACATAAAAACAGGATATATACATAGCTTAAAATTTTAATCTTAAATCTACTAAATATTAATTAATCTTTTGGTATAGAATCAAAACCCTTGTCATTAGGCAGGGATCCAAGATGTCTTTCCCTCTTCTACCATACCAATAATTTAACCAGTCTTGATACTCACATTTCAGTAGAATGAGAACTCAAAGACATGTGAAAAGAAACAAAGTGTAGAACAGTAATATTTTCTTCCCTAATTTTTAACAAATTTCTAGCCCATATCTAGTTTGGAAACATTTTGTAATACTTATCTGTGCAGGACAAAAAATAAATTACAACTTCTTTTGGAATCTTGAGTTTTTGCTAGCAATTTTTATGAAAAAAAAGATCCAAATCAGTTATTCATTTAATAATACTGTGATTTCCATTATTTCTTGAACATCGGAGTATCATACCATCTGAAGGCTAAGTAGTGTTCAGCTAAAAATGTAGTAAGTCCAAAGATCCTTTTTTAGCACCGCGTTTTCTCTCTTCTGTTGTTCAGTAAATTAGTCTGAAGTGTTGTTTGCTTTGCAGATAATCCAAGAAAGTGTGCTGTTCATTGACTGTCCACTAAGACTCTGCAACATCCTTTGCTCTATATAAAACGTGGGGATTTGTCTACCTTGTCTTCTGCTTTAAACCATAAACTTATAATATCATGAGAGGTTAACTTTTCAATAATAGATGCATCTGAAAGAATTTGAGTTGCATAGTTCATGCAAGTATTTTGCCACATTTCAATTTTAATTAAAGTTTCTACCCAGCTTTCGTGCATCTCTTGTTTTCATTAAAAGGTAAAGTGTAATACAATACCAGAAACCAGGTAAATTCTAAAAATCTTTTAGGCAGAGCTAAAGTAAAAATTTGCAAACAGCTTATTTCCCTTCCTCTAATTTTCCTCTAAAACAGCCGTACCTCTTTCTTCTCTATCCCTGAAGGTATGCCTAATCCAAACCCCACCTGTTTAATATCACTTTATAGTAAAATTATTCATAAAAATATAAAGCCTCTCCCTTCTATTGCTCAAAGATTCTGCATTGCTAACTCTATATTGTTTGCAAACAAATATCTCCTATCCCATGGACATGCTGTATTTTCAGTGAATTAGTGAGACTTGTGGTTCTAATCACATTTCTCTAGTGCCACAGCAAACAACCAGTGTTTGGAGGTCAAATCAAATTGACTTACGTGAAAAAGAAATGAGAATAGCTATACAACATGATTTCCAATGAATGTTTTCTCTTGGATCATTTATTAACCTCTTATCAGAAAGTAGACCAAAGACCAAAGCACATATTCCACTGGGGAAAAAATGTAATGAAAATGTAATGACTCAATAAGTTCTTCACTACAGAAAGCAGATTGCTGGTGCTTGGAAGCCCTGTTTATATGACTGTGTATAACATACCTACACTTGCGTGCGGATTTCTGTAACAGGAGGTCATGTGTAAAGGACTTCTCCCTTCTGTTTGATTTTTAATTGACACATAAAATCGTACATACTTATAGAGTGTCATATGATGATGTCCACATGTATTATGTAATGTTCAAAACAGGGTAATTGTGTCACAGATGTTGCCAGTAGTTATTACCAAAGGGTGAGGATAGTCAGAAGGAGAAAGGGATGGGGACAGGTTGGTCAATGGATACAAAGTTGTAATTAGAAAAGAGAGCTATAGTGCTCGCTTCGGCAGCACATATACTAGAAAAGAGAGCTATATTCAGGTGAGCTACCCAGAGAAGGGAAACTATGGATAATGATAATGTACTGCAGGTTCAAAAAAACTAGGATAAAGGATTTTTTTTTTTTTTTTGAGACAGGGTCTTGCTTTGTAGTTCAGGCTGGCCCTGAGCTCACTATGTAGCCCAGGCAAGCCTTGAACTCAGCAGTCCTCCTGCCTCTGCATCCTGAGTGCTGGGATTATAGGTGTGAGCCACCTGCCCAGCACTGTGGTATGTGGTACTGATTGCTGGTGGGCATGAGTCACCACACCCAGCATTGTTGTATGTGGTTACCGGGATCGAACCAGGGACCTTGCACTTGCAAGGCAGGCGCTGGAACCACTGAGCTAAATCTCCGACCTGGATAAAGGATTTTTAATGTTTTCAATACAAAGAAATAATATTATTATTTCACTACAAAGAAATAATATGAGATAGATATGCTTATCTCATTTGATTTTTCGTGTTAGGTAAGTGGACTGGGTGTTGTCTATTATGATTTTGACTCAAAATAAATATTCTGTGATGTCGGCAAGTACATTGTTACCCTAAACCCAGGTGGTTTTTTTGTTTGGTTGGTTGTTTGTTTTGTAATTTAGCAAATGTGCAACTTTAAACTACCCAACACATCTGTAGAATTTCTAATCCAGGTTAAATTAATTATTTCCTAACACCTTCTTCCTTATAAGAGGTGGGAACCCTATAGGCCAAGATAAAAAGAATCATGAAGCTGGCAGAATGAACTCTGCTAGTGTTCTTTAGAAGACCTTTCTTTATTAATGTCAGCAATCATTTTGAGGAAATGCCACTGACTGTTTATGAATGTAAGTTTAATATTAATCCTTATTTTTTAGTTCTACTTGTTAAAAACAAATCCATGCCAATTATAGAAAAATAAGATTACAGATTTTGAAATAAAACTCATACTTACCTATAACCCTGTAGTAGGAAATAGGCATTATCAGCATTCTGAGATAAAAATTTCAAGAGAGTATAAAGTCATTCTTGTCCTCTGCCCTTTGCACTCTCTTCTATTTAAAGATGTTCTACAGAACTACATGAGGGTTCTTTGGCCATTTCAGTTCCAAAGTCACTTCAGAAAAGCATCTTTCCCCGACCCGAGTAAACAAAGCAGCCCCATTCTCAGCTTCCGGTGGTTGTCACCCGACCTCATCTTACCTTCTTTATGCACCTTAGCAGCACCTGAAATCCATTCAAATGTGTATACAGCACTTTTCTTGTCACTTCTACATCACCTGTTATTTCCAGAGCCTGTAACAGTCTCGGGAAGTATTTGTTAGCTCATTGATTAGAACTGATCAAACCATGAATGTTTTGCCACACCACTATGCTTTCCCAGGATATTGCATGGTGGCCGTCCCAGTGGCTGCACACGTGCGAGCGTGTGTGTGTGTGTGTCATACATTGTTTTCACCAGACTGCAATTACAGGACATTTCATGGTTTCTGATTTGTACTAAGATAATTGTATAACCATCGTCACTGCCACATTGATGTATATAACAGGAATTACTTTCTTAGAATAATTTCTAAAAGTAGGGTGGATGTACTAAAGGAAATGCAGTTCTTAAAGCTTCCGAAAATCTTTACTAAATTATGCCGCAGAACTATGGAGTCAATCAACACTCCCACTAGGCATGGAAAGGCCTCATTTGCACATATCACTGTGCTTATTGTCATTTAAAAGTCCTACTTTTAATATGAAAGCAGTTGAAGTTACAAATGTTTCATGGCAAGGCCTGTGTCAAGCTATGGCTGAGAGGAAGTGACCACCCCTTCTTGCCAGAATGATCATTACACCATTCTTTTAACACCACGCCCTCCGAGAGCTGGACGCCTCCGTTAGGCTTCATATTAGTTGCAAGCTGAAATAATTTAACTGTCTCCAAATAGACTGCTTTAAACTGTAAATATCATCCAAAGCCTTTAAGTCCAGTATGTTCTAAATTTAGATCTTATTTTTGGTTACATGCAAAAAGCATTCAAGGAAAAACAGATTTTGAGCCAGAAACCAATTTTGTCTGGCTACAGTACTGAGAAATTATTGCTAACTATCTAAAACTTCATATGAGTTGTAAAAATGCTAATAACATCTGAAAATTAGATGTACTTCAGGACAAATTAAGTCTCCTTTTGACATATCTGAGCAGAAATGGAACCGGGTAGAGCAAGAGGGCTCTTTCTATGTGCTCTGGGTGTTCACACATTTCTCTCCTTGCTCCTCAATTCACTGACTTGGCCAAAAAAAAAAAAAATTAAAGCTGAGCCCTGACTCTACAGGAATCGCGTTGTGCAGAGGGCATGAAGAAGCATCACAAGTGATGCCAGGTCAAATTAGCCTCTTAACTTTTCAAAAATGAACACCAGGTAGAAAAAGCATTCAAGGTAAGAATACTGAGTGATCACAAGCTGCCCATGGCAGCCTGAGAGTTTGTTTCTTGGTAGAAACGAAGCAGAGAGGTTCACAGAGAGCTGCTTTATACCTGGCAAAAGCTAAAGACTGAGCCGGGTGTGGAAAACAACCCTGAGGACAAGGGAGTTTCTTCAGCGGAGCTGCTTCAGGGGGGAGGAGCATCTGTCGGGAGATGGACAACAGTGCCGTGTGAGGGAGGGCCTGACAGAGGACCGGGATATGAGATGTGGGCAAAACCCCACGGCCCCGGCCACAAGTGTGAGTTCACAACGATGCTCATTTGCTGAGAAGAATCACACAGTGACAGTAATCTCGCTTATGTTTAATACCTTTAGGTAGGAGACGTATTTGTGAGAGTGAAACCTTATTTATTCTTTCCTAGGTAGATGGTGGACAGCAGGCCCTGAATGGACCCAACTGCCTTCATAAATAGCCTCAATTTATCACTTGTAACTTAAAGTCTCCCACCTTGGATTCCAAACAGCCTCCAGGGTCATATATTACGCCCACTCCCACTGACTTCCTGGTCGGCAGTCGCTCCTTTCTAGTTGCTTTTGCCGTCAGTGTTTCTTCAGCCTGAGATGAGTAGGTATGTCTTCCCTTAATGTCAGCTGTCAAATCAGGTCACCGGGCCTCACCAAACACTGCCTTCCCTGGCAAGCAAGTCTGTCGTCCTCTGCAGGACCCATTCCTTCCTACCTTTGTGCAAGTCATTCACACATTTGGCCCTAACACATTGTTATCCTGACTCTTAACTTTCAGCCCTAATGAATTCTTACTTCCTGAGAGCAGACAGTATGTCTTACTTTTAAATTTTTTTTAATGAGTCAAATATTTCAGCAATTTCCCTTTGCAAGGAACACTCATTCATTGTTCAGTGTACAAAGTTAAAAATTACATAGTATTCTAGCAAGTAAAGAATCTATAATTTCTGCATTTCTGAACATATTTTTGTCATCCATGATTTTTTTTTTTTTGCAGTACCAGGAATTGAACTCAGGCCTTGTGCTTTCAAACAAGGTGTGGTACCACTTGAGCTAAATCTCCAGCCCTGTCATCCATGATCTTGCCAAATATTAACTTTTTTATATTTTTAGTATAATAATAGCTAATATTTGCTAAGTGCTGGCTATAAAACCGGTAGTGTTTTTGACATACACACATGCACACATACATACACACACAAACACATACACATACACACATGCAAAAATATGACATGTCTTTATAGGACCCATATGAGAAAGTTAACATTTTTATTCTGCTTTACAATTGAAGAAAATGGCCTACAGAAGTTATGTTACTTAACCAAGGACACACGCTGGATTGAAAAATGACAGGCTGACCACTAGATACATTACTTTATAAATGTTCAAATATATTTTTAAGTGGGAATAAAATGATTTGTCATAATGATGGGCTGTACTTAACCACTTCCCTGAGACTGACGGCTGTTTTTATTTTGTGGTGGAACTGCAATTATCATGTAAATAAATTTAAATACATTTAAATATACACTTAAATTTTAAAACTCACCAAATTGTTCTATGCAATTCTTGCCGGTTCTCTTACATGCACAGAGGAGCTTTCCAGAGGCTCCATGCATGAGATGATGTCTCTGCTCTGAGCTCCAAGGAAACAGGTGTTAATGTTCTCTTGGGTTCACTAATAGCTATTTTCATATGCTAGATATCACTCACTGTAGTCTATATAACCATAAGCGTATGATACCCTCCTTGGATCTCATGCATGGTACATGTATATGATTTTTATATAACAATATACTATGATAAAAGTTATCTAATACTTGTATATTATATATTTCTGAGATTTTTTTAATATAGTGTTATAGGGTTGCTGCTGTTGACCATGGGTTACTGAAACCAATGACAGTCAAACTGCAGCTAATAGAGGGGTATTACACTGAGGCTAACATGCTCCAGACAGACAGCAAGGAGGGCTGGGAATTGAAGGGGCTTCAGGGTCTAAAGAACACTCCAAAGTGCCACATGAGAAAGTCAACTTTTGTCATCTGCAGTGACCAGAGAGAACCAGTGCCCTATAGCTATATGAGTCGTGTAAGACTTCACTTCTCTCTCCTGTTCTTCTTGCCCTTCTTCAGTCACCAGGAAAAAGAGCAGGAAGGAAGGAAAGAGGTGGCCCAAGAGAAAGAAGGAGCCAGCCACTCCCCATGGCCAGATCCCCAGCCTGATGAAGAGCAGAAGTTACAAATTGGGTGCCTGATTTGTAATGTTATCCTGGATGACACTTTTTAAGACCTAGAAAATGAGACTGCTTATTTATTATCCAAATATGCTAAGAGATCCGACCAATATTCCACATAGGAGTGAAAAGAGGAGTTGACATTAGTTTCAAAGGAACACATGTTAAAGAAAAACAGTCATCTTCCTCTAGGATCTACAAAAGGCTTCTCAGTCATATGCATAACCTAGATGTTGATAGCTAAGTACAGCTAAAACAACTTTCTCAATTTTTTTTTTCTGGTACCAGGGATCAAACTCGGGCCCTTGTACATCCAAGGTTGGCGTGGTACCACTTGAGCTAAATCCCCAGCTCTCATCCTTTTCTTCAGCATTGTTTCTCTTTTAAAATATCCACTTATCCTTCTACTAGCTGAATAGTACTGCCTGACTTCCTCCACTCATCTGGACACCTGCACATATACAGTTTCTTTTTTCTAGAATGTTCTTTCTCTTAATTCCGTGAGTTGAAATCCTTTATAACTTTCAAGTTTCACTTCAAAAGCTCTTTCAAAATGCCTTTAAAGAAGAAACAGCTGGGATTGCAAATCCTAAAACCCTTCACGGGCTGCTGGTGGCACAGGACACCACCTCTGCTTGGTTTTCTAAGGGCTGCTTTTATAGGATTCACTCAAAGATGAAGAAGAAACTCTACTAATTCCTAGATAGAAAGTAGTAACAAGCTTCAGTTTTTGTCTGCTCTAGCAAACAGAGCTAAACCATTGTATTTCCCCTAGTCATTTGCCTCTTTATCATCATACCAACAGTAAAAGTTCACCTATTTCCAAAGGCCCCTGTGGAGGCTGCCTCAGAACCCTGCGTCCTCTGGTACAAAGCGATCAGCCACAAGAGATGGAAGACGGCACTGCAAAGAAGTGGCAGTGCTCCTCCACCCACCTAAGGAAAGAATGCATCACTCCTTTCTGTAATATCTTAAATATGCATATTTGAGGATTTTCTTCATCCTGTACTCATTATGGTATTTTTCTGTTGTTGGAGAATGTGCTTTCATGTCTTAGAGTTTTGATCTCAGCTGTGGCGAATGAAACAGTTCCTCTCTCATAAAGAATAGGGAGCAAGGCCAGCAAAACTTTTCCTCATCCTCCACCTGGCCCAAAGAAATATGGCATCTCGCTTGTGTTGGCCTTATAGAATTTTTATGGCTCTGTGCTTATGTTCGGAGTCTGTGAGAACAAAAGCAGGGGCTGGCTTGTCTTTCTTAATAACACACAACCTTTGAATAAGCCAAAACATAGAAGTTATTTACTAAGTACTTATCAATGTTCATGTATTATTGCTATATTAAAGCCCTGTTAGAGAATAACTGATGATAAAGTATGGCTTTTTTGAACTACATTCAGGAAGTTCATTTCTTTGATGTTCTAGGATGCTCCTCTTGAAAAAATCTTTTAAGACTCCATACAGAGATCCTAAAGAAGGTTACAGTAGGACTCAATGTAGTAAGTTCACTATCACCTCATTATGTACAGTTCTTAGAAAGTCTGTCCCCCATTATGGAAGTTCTCAAAGTACAAGGGCCAATTTTATTCTAGAACTCTCTTGCCAAGTTCAAAACCACAATATCTAAGCAGCTTTATTTTTCTTCCAAGACACCGTAAGTTATTACCCTATATTATACACTGTATACTTGCCAAGCATTTCAGCCAAACTTTTTGTTGCATAAGCCCAAAAGCATCCAACACTAATAAACTCTTATTTTTCTATTTTCCTATAAATTCAAAGAGCAAATGAGCGTTACTTTTATCTTAGATTTTAAAAATTGAAAAAATTTTTAGAAGTGTTGTTTCAAGCCAAACTATAAGTTTCTCAACTGACAGATTTTTTTTTAATAAGTGAAATGACCAGTACTGTAGAAGCTATGTAATCATTTTTCTTTGTAAAATATCTGGAATGAGCTGCTGTATGGGTTCTGAATTTTTTAAAATCAAAATGCACACAACATATTTCAATAATAACTTCCAATATTTTATGAGGCATCAAAAGATGCAAATTTTCCACAAAGCTTATGTATATGGGGGTGAGGGTTGTAAAGTAGGAGGAATAGAAAAAATGAGAATTAAATTGCATCATATACTGCTACAAATTCTCAGTGTTGTGTATGATCATGATGTGCATATATAATGTACCAATAAGGATTCAAATTTTTAAAAATTATTGCAATACAGCAAGGAACAGAACATTTGTCTATGAATAAATATGACAATTGAAATATAAGAAGTAATCCAGCTCAGATTTTTCAATGAAATGATGGAAATGCTCCGTAAAATTCTTCAGAGTCATATTAATTAACAGATGTTCTTCTCTGTGCCCTAATAAGTAGCAACTGTCACAACATTTCAAGAGTGACTATTTTGCAGGGTGTAAAGCTGAATGGAAGGTCAGTATGACAATAAAATAGTAAAGTGAAGAATTTTAGCTACCAGCTCATTTATCTACAGATTATAAACCACCAGTTTGACTGGTTCTGTTTTCTATTTACTCCTTACCAAAATTAGTTCAGGAGACAATCTGTGTGATTACCAACAACATAGTGATTCTAGTAAAGGATATTCTGAATTATAAGGATGCCCATCATATCTGAGGTACCCATCATGATGAGACTGATTAAAATTTAGGGTTGGAATTTCCTCTAAAAAGAACTCCACTGATAGAGCCAGTGCCTTAGATAGCTAATTGGTAATTTTTCTATCTTACAGAAACACCAAAAAATTAGTTGGGAGACTAACACTGCCTCAATTCAGTGTAGAATGGACTGCAACTCCAAAGGTTTTTGACTTGTCCGTAGAAGAAATGGTGGAAAGTTAAAAGTGAAAAACAATTTTAATTTAAAAGGAAGTTGACTGGTTAAATAAGATTACAACAGAGATGCTTGCACACAGGTGACTAACTATATGTGGGGGTTTCAATATACAATGTAAAGCAAAGCAGATACTGTTTTCTTCTTATAACAGCTAGTCTAGTGAAGAGACCAGAATAAAACAAATAAATGCGTAAGTCTGTTTGCTCATTTGTCTGCTGTAAAGTAGGAGACCAGACCACCCTGAGAGAACTGAGAGCTGCTCCCTTTAGGTTAGTTGGTCGAAAATAGCCTTTCTGAGGAAAAACTCGGAAACTTAAGGAGGACTCAACCCTAAGAGACTATTTCAGCTGAACAAAAGGCCCCTGAAGAAGAAAGATGCTTGGCTTATGGGAAAAATACCAAGAAGACAGCAATCCGCTGTTGTGAGGAAAGGTGGAGGGGAGCAAAGTGAACCGAAACATGAGTAGGACCCCACCGTGTCACACCTCAGAGGCCACAGAGAAGACTTTATCCTTTTTGCTGAGTAAAACTCAAAACCAAACAATGGGACAAGCAAGACACAATTTACATGCTTTAAAAAAATCTCTCTGGTTTTTGAATGGTATGTAATAGGGGCTAGGAAACAGGATCTAAGCCAAAACTTGTCTATGAGAAGAGTATGTGTTTATGCGTACATGGATGTGACAGGTACTCCTGCTCTCAGAATGTCAACATATTCCTCAGGTTCTTAAAGAGAATGGTTTTATGTTTGAACATTCTAATGTCAAACACCATGCTAAGACGTACTTAGAAGAGAAGAGTGCTAAACGGAACGATTTCAGGAGGGAAGGTCCAGGGGTTTCTCCCTTCAGCAAGAACTACAATTTTCTCCTAAGCTGGGCATGATGACTTCCATACATTATTTCTACTTGGTGTCTTATATTTAGATATCTAATTATAGGTACAACTATGAAATTTCCTCCCACATTTCCCATAAGAGGATGCACATGATGTGCAGGTCTCTCGTCTTCTCCCCTTTTGACCTGTTCTTTGGGGCTGCAGACATCCTCCCTGCTTTCCAAAGATTGATCAAACTGTATCATCCCTTCTTATCAAATGTTGCAAGGCAAACCCTGCTAATATTGGACGGAGGATTGTTCAAGGTACAGTTTCATTTGTGTTGTTGTTGGTATCTATCGAGGGTCGTTTTTAGAAAATCCTATTCACAGACCCCCAAGAACCACTAAAAGTTTATAATGCCCGGAAGTAATCTGTAGAGTTAAGGTTCAGTATTCTGACTTAGGGACTGGGATATAACTCTGGCACAGCACCTGCCTGGCAAGTGCAAAGTCCTGAATTCAATCTCTGGTACCAAAAACAAACAAACAAACAAACAAACCCCTATAGGAAGCAAAACCTGGAGCACATACATGTGTGTGATTATTTATGTGTATATATGTGTGTATAATGCATGTGTATATATGTATTTATGTTTAAATGGAGAAAGAGATATAGTCATTGAAACTTCAAGATCTAAAGAAAAGAAACACTTTTCTTTCACATATCCATTCTCTTTCTAAGCACCTGGGAGAGCATGATCTATTTCACAAAGTCTGTCTGTAAGTCAAGGTTTGAAGCTGTGGACTGGGAAGCTCAGAAATGGAAACTTTTGTCTCTTTTGAGCCAACACTGAGAATAAATGATGCCACATTTCACAACACATGATTTTCAAAAACGATCCATGATGCGGAGCCTATTTTGGTGTCAGATTTGGGGTTGTCTCTTGGATCTCTTAGATTTTGGAAAAGAAGAATATAAATAAAATTACAACATAAAAACTTCCAAATTAAATTAGGATGTGTGGAATAGCCTTAAGGAAAAAAGAAACAATTAAACATTTCTAATTCCTTTCTGGACACATCTCTTTAGGAAGAAACTAAAGTAACAGGATCCAAAATATTATTTTTCTCCCAAAGAAGAGCGATACAATCCCAGTGAAAAACCACCCCAATCAACTCAAATCAAGAGTTTAGGATCCATTATCTTTAAGTGTACCTTTAAGAACCTGTGTATTGTAAAATACTAAATCCAAAACTGTGGCTTTATTTTCAGAGTTCTATGTGTAAGACAAAGAGAATCTCAGACACAGAGTATAACATCTAGCGTAAGAGACCAGCTTTTCCTTTGCTCTCTGGCAGGTCACTTAGCTGCAATAGTGAGATGGTTAAATCTGTGCTCAGCATCCTGTTACAGTGGAGATAAACAGAACACAGACCTCACTGAGTTTTGGGGAAGACTAATCAAATCGCCTCCTGTGGAACACTTAGCACAACTCTGTATGCATTAGAACTACTCAGTAATAATAAATACATATGAATGTAATAACCAAAGTAACCTGTAACTATAGGTGAATAAATAAATATTCAAATTAAAATAAAGGATTTGATTCTGTACAGATGGGGCCTAAGATATTGATGTAATGTCTAAGTGTTTTAAATAACTGTTAAGGGGAGAACATATTCCTGGCTGTATGGGCAGGTGAAAATCACAGTGACACAAGAAAGCAGTTTTTTGCTGCTGCCTCTCAGCCCATCATGGTCCCACGAGGACCCAAGGGGCCCCAGTCTAACACTTAGAAACTGAAACAGAACATGGTTTAATTCTCTCTTGACGTATCCTGACAAATAGCAGAGATCGTCTGCTTATGATGCAGAGAAATTTTTTTAAAGTCTTCTTTTTCCATAACTCCTACAACTACCCCCGTGAAATAGCAATTACTATTCTTTATCCAGTTTAACCCAAACTTCCTCGGTGTACTCTACTCCCTACCTCCTTCCTGCACAGGCGCGTTGTTCTCCTTTTCTATTCAGTTAACTTCTGCTCTTCCTGGGCAAGTTATACCACAGTGAACTATTTGGAACTTATTCTCAGGTATTCATTCATATGCTCTCTGTTCTTTCTTTCTCTTTTCCTCCTTCTTTCTTCCTCCCATTCTCTCCCCACCCCTTTCTCTCATCACTCAACATCTACACAACTTGAGTGACACTGAAATGAGATTCAGAAACCTGGATGGCTAAGCCAACAGTCTTCTTAGCAAGTAGAGAAGAGGTAAGAATATGATGACCATATATTTCTTTTCTGATCTATTTGTACTATTCACTATTTTTTTCCTAAGGTCTGCCTTAGAAGAGTGTTAAGACATTACTAAAATATTAATATGTGTATAAAAGAAATCGTCTCATTAGAATTGCTCAACTTTGAAGGCAGATGTGATGATAAAGACAGAAGCTAATATTTAAAAAATGAAGAAGAAATGAGCAAGAAGAAAAATAAATGCAAACTATTGGCTTTCCAGGACCCAGAGTCCAACATCTCACTTCCTGTTTGGGGTTTAAAAAAAGCCAATAAGAAAAATTACCATTTTGTTATTTTGCTGCTACATGGAATTCAAATAAAACTATGTGCAAAGGTCACTGAATTCTGCCTGTCTTCATAAAAGGGAAATGATAAGCAATCCTGAAGCCAGCTTCCTTTCCAAAGGGTGCTGCTGAAGGACTCATCCACACCCTTCCTGTTGCCCCAGGTGCTAAAGAGCTTGAAGCTGAAAATATCTGAACACTTGGAATCCTGAAGATATCCCCTGGGGTGGCTATAAAAAGAATGACCCATTCTGGCATCTGCAAAAGTAGACCCAGACACTTCCTTTTTATTTTACTTCATTAGGAGAGGAAGTTTATTGAGTTGGCTATTCCCTCCTCAACACCTCAACATCTCTCTCTTTTTAAAGATGTGGACCGTTCATCTACCTCTGTTTCTCAGGGACATGTTTTTAGTGGTTTATTTATTTCCCCCACTTTTTCCTGAGTGTGAGCGACCTCAGCGACAGGTTCCTACAAATGTCCTCCACTTACCTTTCCTAGAAAGTGTGAGAATCATTGGCTTTGAGTTAGGAAAGGGAAGTGGTTGGTCCACAAAATTGCCAAAGGAATGGTAGCAAGCTCTTTCTTTGTTATTTAAAAATAATTACATTTTGACTCTGCCAACATGGAAAGTAAGGGGTCTGTTTTCCTTCATTCATGCAGGAAATGAGGGAGAAGTTGGTCTCTAGGTTATGGAAAACAAATTATTTCAATTCACTTTTTTTCTCTTGTCTTTTTCTATATTTGTCATAGATTTAATCTTGGTTTCTACCTTTACCATTAAATCTATTTTCACAGAACAGTTTCAGGAAGATGATTTTGCACATATTAATATCAGTCATGAGGAGCTTCACTATGAAACCGGAGATAAGACTAAAGTCTCAAAGCAAAGAAGAATTTAGAAGTTACAACATATTTCTGAGTTCCTCATTCAGAGGTGATGAACAGGACATCACCACATCAGAACAGAAAGACATTGTGCACTAAATTATAAGTAACAGTTCATTAGGATGGGTTATTTCTAGGCTACCTTGAGTTTCTTGACTTCATAAAGCAAACTACAGGAGGAAACTGATGAGGTAATGTAGCGTGTGCTGATCCGTGAGGCCTGAGGGCTGAAGTTGAGGGGCCTTCTGGCCACGCTGAACTTGAAGTTCCCTGAAGAGGACATAAGCAGGAAGCCTCTGAAACACCTTATGTTCAAGGAGACATCGAAGCTACTCATCCCTCTACAGGAGACGTCAGGGGTGTTTGGCGGCTGAGGCCAAGGGCGTTGCATGAGATGCAGACTAGGAGGGCACTGCAGATGGGCTGTCCTCGGAGGACGGGCCAGACAAGGAACCACTGAAGAAGCCTGCGAAGAAGAGCAGCAGAAAAGAAGAAACTGGATAGATCTGCTCAGTACGCGTTTCATCTAGTTTCTGCCTGGCTAGGGAAAAGGCCCAGATCTTCGTGAGTGACCTGGTCTGCCATTATGTTCACTCACATTCCTTCTCTTCATTTAGAAAAACTATTTTAACTCAAATATCACTTGAACATTATTTATAAATTTTAATTCAAAGGACACTTTACTATAAAACATAGGGGGATATTTCTCATAGAGACATTCAGGGTAATACAAAGCTGTTTTTCTTTTTAAATTAAAAATAGTTTTATAAAAACTATCTATTTAAGTAAACTGTATTGTTTTGATATTGTATAGTGAAATGATCACCACATTAGCTAATTAGTATATCTATCTCCTCACCTCGGTATCATCTTTGTGTGAATGGTAATAATACTTACAATCTACTCTGGCAAATTTCAAGTATCCAGTGTGATATTATTAAATGGAGTCACTATGCTGTACAGTAGATCTCTAAAATTTATTCATCCTTTTGTACTCTTTGATTTATGCCTCCCCAGTCCCCCCACCCATGGTAACCACCAATGTACTCCTGAGTTTTTTGTTTGTTTGTTTTGTTTTTTGAGACAGGGTCTCGCTTTGTATTCAGGCTGGCCTTGAGCTCACTATGGAGCCCAGGCAAGCTTTCAACTCAGCAATCCTCCTGTCTCTGCCTCCTGAGTGTTGGGATTACAGCATGAGCCACCTGGGCATCAAACTCAGGACCTTGTGCTTGCCAGCCGCACACTGGAACCAAACCCCTGGCCCCTACCCTTGACTTTTATGAAGACGACATTTTAGGTTCCACATACAAGATATTTTCTTTATTGGCCATTGCTAAAGAGTCATTGAAGATCTTGTATCCTCAAAATCCATCTTAGATCCGGTCATCAGGGAGGAAGTGATGTAAGGGCTCTGGAACCTTTCACCTTAGTCATTCAACAGAAACACTTCGGAAGTTGACTTTATGGCTTCTATAGAGCCTCAAGGTTCTATAAACTGAAAACTCACTGACTACTAATTATATGCAAATGAATTACCTGTGAAGCAGGAAGTGATGCAATCAACAATGGGTCTGATCTTTAGCAATGGGTAGGATGAATGGTCAGCAAGTGCTCTCAGAATAAGAAACAGAGGTACTAAGATATGCATTCAATACTTTATGAGGTAGAAAGAGGGTCAGAAAAATTTCTGTGACATGTTAGCATTTTAGTTGACCTTTTCAGGATAGATGGCAGTATGCAAGAATTGTTATGTGTTTGTTTATGTACGCCCTTGTTGTCTGGGATAATAAAAGGGAGAAGAGTGATTCATGGAATCTGTGAACAATAATTTCAAAAGCCACAGAGTGAAAACAAAGTCCTGATGAGTATTTTTTGCTTCACTTAGGAATCATGATGTCACTCGTGACCTTAACAAGAGCAGATTCTGGTCAAGGGTAGGGGTGAAACTTAGTTCCAGGAAAGTAAAGAGCAGACAGAGACTTCCTTTTCCAAGAATATTGGCAGAGCACATATCCTGAAAACCTACCCTGCTCCAAAGCACATAAGAGCAGTAGATACAAAATAAAAACATATTTTCGTACCTGCCTGATTTGGAAAGAGTAAGGAAAGCATGAGACTCATCAGAGGCTAAAAACGCTAGGAACATACCCCTGAGAAAGTTATAAGCACTGATAGCATCTTTTAATTCTTATCAGGAAGAGCTTTAGCTTTGACCTAAATAAACAAGTCTGCATGAGTGGGAAAGTTAAATTCAAGTTCAAGAAATTAGAAAAAGTTACATCTTCAACCAAGGTGTGAAATGGAAACAAAGATTAATAATAATAATGCACTACTTTGAATGAAGAAACAAACCAACAAAATGTCACCTGCAAATTTGTAAACTAGACCTGGCCTTCAAATAGTCCTAGGTTCCAGGGTCCAGGATGCCTACTCTTAGATGGCAACCTGACTATATATTCAGATGTTGGCAGGGCACCATTTCTGTCAGCCTGCCACAGTGTTTTCAAAGTAAACTGGCGTTTGAATCAGTAACCCAGCCAAGGATGATGCCTTCAGTGTATGAGTAGGTACCATCTAGGACACTGAGGGCCCAGTTAGAGCACAAAGATTGACTTAAAGCAAACTTCCCCTCTTCTTCTCGAGTCAGCACACTCTTCGCTCTTGGACATCAGAACTCTGGATTCTCTGGCCTTTGGGCTCAGATGTAGACCAGTAGCCCCGCAGTGTTCTCATCTGTATCCTCAGACTGGGAGTTAGGTCCACACCTCCCCTAGTTGTCTTGTTTATAGATGGCCTGTTGTTTGACTTCCCTGCTTCTGGGACAGCCAGGGCCAGTTACCTAGCAACCCCACTCAGGTGTCCTTTCTACTTGTCGCTGTGGCTAATGCAAGGTGCCACCTCTCACTGTCTGCAGAGGCTGAAAATGATTCCAGCCCCTCTAGGTTCGACACTTCCATAAATACCTGTCAGAAAGAAATAATAATTTTCCCACAATGAATCAGTTTTCAAATAAAATATTTTGAACGGATTCAGAACATCGAGTAAACTTCTCCAGGGCCACAAAAGGCCCTCACAGAAGAGGACTTCTGGATCTGCTTCTGACAGTGGCACGCATGGTGAGACAAGTGCATTAAAAAATCAGACCTAGAAGGGCTGGGTATTTAGCTCAAGTGGTACTGTGCCAAGCTTGGACACACAAGGGCCTGAGTTCGATCCCCAGTAGAGAAAAAAAAAATCAGACCTAGATACTGACACTATCACATTTATAACATACACTGGTGTTTAAAGTGAAAATTTTAAAGAAATCAGATGTGAATATGGATGAAGTGACTATAAAGAGGACCAGATAGTTCCAGTGAAAATTATACATTTAGAAATGAAATATACAGTAACTAAAATTAAAATAGTTATGCTGCTTAGTCTACTGGATGTGACTATAGAGAGATAAAACTGGAATGTACCTTGGAAGTAGCTCCTGTCCCCAAGAATATAAAAGCAGCTGAGAGACATAAATGGCAGAACATTACTCAAATAAGATAGGGCATATATTCAACCAGCATTGCTGAAATATATCAGAAATGTCAGAAATGTAATTTTGGAAGGGAAAAGTACTCAAGGAATTCCACAATTCTAGATGGCATGACTATTCAGAGTCCAGAAGTAAAGTAAATCCTAATTTTCACCAGACTATGGAACACGAAGAAAAAAGAACTATTTAAAAAATTTAGAGAGAAACAGATTATCTCCAAGGAAACTGGATGACAGCTGCCTCCTAAGCAACGGTGCTTTAACCCAGAACTCTATAAAATAATAGTAAACTGACAAAATATTTATAGTGAAATAGGGTTGTGTTCCAGATAGAAAATTAAAAAATCAAAAAAGTTCCCACAAATAGTTCCTCCCCACATGAGCTATAGATAGACAAATAGGTAGATATTATAGATAGATCTATATACTTACAGATTTGTAGATGTATCACATATAGGAAAAGGATAAATTACTTTAGGAAATTTTTAATTTAATAAAGAGTACAGGAAGTCAGGTAAGGTGGCTCACGCCTGTCATCCCAGCATTCGGGAAGCAGAGGCGGGAGGATTGCTGAGTTCAAGGGTTGCCTGAGCTACATAGTGAGCTCATGACCAGCCTGAACTACAAAGCGAGACCCTGTCTCAAAAAAAAAAAAAAAAAGAGTAAAGGAAGCAACAAATGTGAGTAAATCTAAACAAATATTAATCAAGTACCAACTGTATTAAATAA
Source organism: Thryonomys swinderianus (assembly GCA_004025085.1). Taxonomy (NCBI): domain Eukaryota; kingdom Metazoa; phylum Chordata; class Mammalia; order Rodentia; family Thryonomyidae; genus Thryonomys; species Thryonomys swinderianus. The sequence continues at coordinate 34,357 of PVIC010002847.1, forward strand.
CAATAAAATTTAATTCAGTAGCATATTAATTTTTATTGACATATAACAAATTATCTCTTTATGTGACTAAAAACAACACAGTGTCTTCTCTTCAAGCGTTCATGGGCCATGAGTGTGGGCACAGTTTGGCTATTTCTTCTGGTCAGGGTCTCTCAGGACAGCAGCGGAGGTCAAAGCAGGCCATACTGTGACTGGGTGGTGAGCACTCCCAGGGAGAGTCTATTTCCAAGACTATCTGGATTGTTAGCAGAGTAAATGTCCTGGAACTTCCTGCAAGTGAGTGTCCAGGCTTCAGTAGCAGGCTGCTTTAGTTCCCAAAGGCCACGCCATTCCATAGATGTTCTCAGAACACAGCAGCTACTTGTTTCAGGCCAGCAAGGAAAATCTCCCCAGGATACAAAACATAAATCACTGCTGGATGACAGCCCACTGCCGTTAGCGTCAGGTAGCCTATTAAGAGACTGACATCTTTGCCTGTATCAGACTCCTTCGGTTAGAAGGAAGGCACAGGGTCCGTTCAGAGTGAGGCAGAGAGATTATGTAATGCTGTGACTCATGGGTCACTTTAGGGAGTGTCAACCACAGAGAAGTCAGAAAAACAAACATAAAATACAATTAAAAGGGTGAGTGCATGGAAAAAGACAGGCTCAGAATTAAGGCAAACTAAAACCCTATAGGAGGTGCAGAGAGAAATAGATTAATTTAAAACTGATTAGAATGAACAGAAGATAGTAAGAAATGAATTAAAATATATCAGAATATATTTATATATATATCTAATATATAGGAACTTTTAATTAAAAAATTGGCAAAAGTTAATGAGACTAAACTATGACCAGATGAACCTTAAGATAAAAGTTATTCTTTGAGTGAATAGGTCATTGCATAATGAAAAGTAGATTCTAAAATGCTGTGTTTCAAGTTTCACAGTTCTAACTCATATGTAGCAAAAAATTGGAAAGAATCAGAAATTATGAGTAAATTTGTGACATATTGTCAATTGATAGATAAAATAGGAAAAAAAAACTAGTAAAATATAATAAACTTTAAGATTACAAATAACATACTTGACCTAACTGCAGAAGAACAAAGCCCGAAACAATTAATAACCAAATATCATTTTCAAGAGTAGAGGGTTGGGTAGGTAGGGATGTGGGTAAAAATGAGAACTAACTTGTGTCATATACTGGTACAAATTCCCCAATGTTGTGTGTGATTGTGAGATGTATATAAAATGTACCAATAATGAATTCAATTAAATAAAACGAGTACAGGATTGAAGGGAAGGCAGAGGAATGGAGATAAAAGCCAGAATCAAAATATCATGTACAGGTATAAATTATCAAGGATAAATGTGATCATAATGTATACTTAGAATGTATTAAGAAACTTAATAAAGAAAATATGACATCAAAAAAGAGTACATGACACTGATTATATAAATTCATACAAACTATGTAATAACTATACTAGTTTAAACATACATGAACTGTGTGGGTTGCATTCTCTGATCACAAAATGTTGCTTAAAACTGCTAATAAAATGACCATTAAAAACACAAGTTTAGAAATTTGAAAGCACACTTCTAAATTTGAATGCATGCACATAAGCTAGCGTTCCAAGAGGCATTAGAAGTATTAGAACTGCCGGGCGTGGTGGCTCACGTCTGTAATCCCAGCACTCGGGAGGCAGAGGCAGGAGGATTGCTGAGTTCCAGGCTTGCCTGGACTACATAGTGAGCTCAGAGCCAGCCGGAACTACAAAGCGAGACCCTGTCTCAAAAAAAAAAAAAAAAAAAAAAAAAAAAAAAAAAAAAAAAAAAAAAAAAAAAAAGAAGTATTAGACCTAAATAATTACAGAAAATCTTACATGTAAAAATATGTAGAATACAAACAAAATAGTTCATAGAAATTAAAAGCATTTCAGGAAGTAATGTAAAAATTATATCAATCATATAATGGAACTAAGAAAACTGTTGAAAAATAAACCCAAAAAGGAAGAAATTATGAGTGTCAGAAATTAACATAATGAAAAATAAAGATATAAACAAGACCAGATCTGTTGTTTGAAACAAACACATGAAGTCCAGATGGCTCTGACAAGACGAAAGAAGCAAAAAAGGGAAGATATAGATGCTATTGGCAAAGTAAAATGAAACCACTTCAAAGAAGCAGAAATGAGGAAAACGGAAGAACGTTAAGGACTACTTTAGACCACAATGACAACTTTGATAATGTAGGCACATTGTTTTGAGAAAGTTACATTTTTAAAAAATTCACAAAGCTTATATAATCCTCTAACCACTGAAGAATTTAAATCACTGTCTTCTTATAAAAAACATAAATCCGCCACAAATTTTTGTTTGAAATACTACATGAGCAAATAATTCCAAAGTAACCTAAACTCTTCCAAAGAGGAAAAGAAAAAAAGCATATGCCTATGTAGTTGATTAATAAAGTCATCTTGACTCCAAAATTAAATACAAGATATCAGGAAATTAAATCCAGTAATGTATAAAACACAAACACATACAAGTTATTAAATAGACTTTACTCAACAAAACAAAGGATTGTCAATGTTTTACAAAGTTAATGTAAATTAACAAACTAATGGTTAAAATATAAAATCATCTCACGTTTTTGCAGATGAAAGTCAATATTCATATTGGCAGCTTTTAACAAATTTCGAATAGAAGGGAACTTTAACTGGCAGATGTATCTATAAAAGTCTCACAGGATATATCATTTTCATTGAGAAAATAGTAAAGTCATTCTCCTTAAATAGTATTTGACTGAGAACTACAGAAAGCACAAGAAGACAAGAGAAAATACAGTATAGGAGGTAGGAAACAATAAGCAAAATTCTCAATATTTGCAGAGGATATGATTGTCTTGATAGAATTTCCAAAGCTATAAATTGTTCCAGTTAATAATAGTGGTATGCGTCTTTCCCTAGAATGTGCGAGGCAAACCCACTACACCATAAAACTGGAACTTTTGAAAAATGAAAAAAAATATGTTTCCATAATCCAAGTACTGTAAATTATGAATGCAAAATAACCTTGTTCTGTAGTGTTGGGGATTAGAGCTCTAGAAATCAAGTTTATCTTTAGATGTGGGTTTTATGAAACCCGAACGTCTTGGTAATACTAAAGCAAATTTGGAACAGATGTCTCAAGAAGGGTCTTAGATAAATTATATTTTGATATGAAGCTAATAAAGATGATTGGTATCACTGTTATGAATTTTTAATAAAATGGATACATGTTCTAATCTACAGTCTATAACATTTTAAATTTCAGGAATGGCCAATCGATTTTAATAAATACTAACTGTTTTGAATTTAGATTTACTACTTCAGATACTTACAGAAAACACTAGGTGAGGCCATGAAAACATAAATCTTGTCCTTTGTTCAACAGAAGCACTTTTCACTACATACTCAATCCCAGAATATAAGCTTAAATGTTAATCTGCTAGGATGTGATTTGTGGGTGAGCTTATAAGCCATGGCATATTCCATCACATAATAAAGTTGGTGCTCTGGAGAGCCCAGAAAGATTTAGAAATATAAACAGTAGACAGAATATAGCCTGTTCTCTCATAATTACGAGGTTTGATGAATTTTGGAAATAGAGAAAACGTGATAGATATTTTGCCTAAATGTCATAACTTTTTCTATGAAAAAATAGAGTTGGAAAAGGAACAAGTACTGATGACAGAATTGGAACAAATTCAGGTCTTCTGTGGTCCAGATCTACACTTCCTCCCTCTCTTGTTTTCTTTACAGTTAAAAACGGTATTAACAATACCAATTTTTGATATCTACAATAAATATCTTCAACTTTATACACGAGCAAAAAATTAACTTTAAATATTGTTGGAGAGCTATCAACTTTGATAGTACTAGGAAAAAGAAAAAAAAAACAAAGTTTCAGGTAGAAAAGCAATTATTTTAGTAATGTAATGGGATCCAGAACTAAAAATCATACTAGAGTAGCCTTAAACTCAGCAGAAATCATTACCAAAAATCTCCCAATAAAACACCAATCTTCCTCTTTTCCAAAGACAATCACAAGATTTTCCTAAGAAAGAGGTTCATATTTTCAATCTTATTCCACTGTTTAAATGGCTGGATGAGCAGAGCTATCCTGTTCCCTTCAAACACACTTATCCAAATGCTTTTCCGCTTTATAATTAATTACTACCTTTTTTGTGAGTGTTCGTTGCACTGTAATGTCTGCTTTGAAGTCTTGAATCGATTCAAAACATCTAGGTATCACATTCATTTTGACTTTGGGGAAGAGCTGCAAGTCACATGGTACCAAATCAGGTGACCAAGGTGAGCGAGCACACTCAATAATGTGTTTACAATCTTCTATTGGATGACATTTAACAGCAGTATTCACCATGTTTTTGATTACACCTCATATAGTCATCCGTGAAAGAAGATTTCCAGAACTGCTTCACAAAGTGCTTAGCACAATAGGATAATGTAGTCAAACTGAGGCAGAGTACCATCAATAGATGTGGGAAAATCCTTTGACAAAAATCTAACACCTGTTTATCATAAAAGCCCTGAAGAAACTAGGCATAGAACAACCATATCTCATCCTGATAAAAGCCACTTACTACAACCCTACTGCCAGCATCTTATTAAATGAGGGAAGCTTTCCCTCTAAAATCAGGAATAAGACAAGGATGTCTATTATTACCATTCCTGTTCAAATAGTACTCAAAATATTGGGCACAACAAAGAGGCAAGAGAAAGAAATAAAACGCATATAAAAAGAAACTGAATGATCATTATTCACAGATGACATAATCTTCTACATAGAAGACACCCCAAAATTCCACAAAGATTCTTAGAATTAATACCCAAATTAAGCAATGTAGTGAAATACAAAATGAACACACAAAACTATATAGCATTTTTCTATACTAATAATTAATTCATTGAGAAGGAAAACAATACCATTTACAACAGCATCAAGAAAAATTGAGTACTTAGAAATTGACCTAATCCATGACATGGAAGATCTCTACAGTGAAAACTACAGTGCACTATAAAGAAGACCAAAGAGGACCTCAGAAAATGGAAAGATAAACCCTGTCCCTGGATAGACAGAACTAATACTTTCAAAAAACAAATACATAGATAGATGTAACACGCCCCTAATCAAAATACTAAGAGCATTCCTCACAGAACCAGAGAAAACAATCCTAAAATTCATATGACACCAGAAGAGACAGAACAGCTAAAGTAATCCTGGACAACAAGAACATAGCAGGAGACATCACAATCCTGAACATCAAGTTATATTGTAAAGCTTCAGTGATAAAAACAACATGGCACAAAGCAGACACACGCATAAGTGAGACAGAACAGAGGATGCAGGAATGGCCCCAGGCATATTCAGCTATCTGATCTTTGACAAAAGGGTCAAAAACATACACTGGAAGAAAAAGAGACTCTTTAACAAATGGTGCTGGGAAAACTAGCTATCTGCAGAAAGTGAAGCTGGACCCATCTGTCTCACTATGTACTAACTAAACTAAAATCAATATGCTTCAAAGATCTAAATGTTAATTCAGAAATACTTACCTGCTAGAAAATAAATAAGTAAAGCTCTTGAAGACATAGATGTAGACAAGGATTTTCTGAACAGAACTCCAATTGTAGAAGAAATAGTACCAAGAAGCAGCAAATGGGATCTATCAAATTAAGAAGCTGCTGCACAGTGAAGAAAACAACAGAGAAAGAAACAATCTACAGAAGAAAAAACTTCTCGCCAGCTATTCCTTGGACAGAAGACTAATATCTATGATATATAAAGAGCTAAAAAAAATTAGATGACCTAAAATAAAAGACCCAATAAAAATGGGCAAAAGAGATGAATAGACACTTCTTAGAAGTACAAATGGCTAATCAATACATTAAAAAAATCTTCAACATTTCTGCACATTAAATACATGCAAATAAAAACAGCACTGAGATTCCATCTTACTCTAGAAAGGTCACCATCAAATCAAACAATAGCAAGTGCTGGTGAGGTTGAGGAGTAAAAGATACACTCCTACGTTGTTGGGAATGAAAACTCACACAACCATTAGGGAAATCAGTATGCAGATCCCTCAGGAAACTAAAACTAGAAATTCCACTTGACCCAGTTGTACTCCTCTAATAGGTAGCATCTCCAAAGTGTTAAAGGCCTCACCTTGCAGTGATTCCCATGTTTGTTCCAGCACAATTTATGACAGCTAAACCTTGGAAGAGGGCTTTATGTGGTATTTGTACACAGTGGAGTGCTACTCTGCCTAAAGGATAGAAATGAGTCATTCGTAGGAAAATAGATGCACCCTGAGACCATACACACGCACAGGATTAAATTCTCAAACCAAGGTGCCACTATATTGTGAAATAAATCAAACATACAAGCATAAATAACACGTGATTTCTCTTATATGAAAAACAAAATAAAAGCTAGATAATATGAAATATTGAGAAAGCTGTTTTCCAAAGGGGAAGGGAATAAAGAAATTGATAAAGGGTGGAAGGGGAAATGGGGGATGGGATACAAAGAGACTGATACATGTGACATATGTGTTCCATTTCCCCATGGGAAACACAATTATGTTCTATAAACATGTACTGATAAAAATGAATAAGCAAAAATGTTTTTAAAAGCTATGTAAGAGCTACTGTTTAAAATTCTCTCAAATTAGAACTTCCAGTGGCTGTAAAATATTCTGTTTTGCACTCATAAAATCATCTTCAACAGTTTCTATAGATTTAATAGGCTAATTCCAGTATTCTTCTATCATAGGTATTGACACTACCATTGAATATACAGGTAGAAGCACATTCCAGCCATTACTGGACATCAGACTTTTTAATTTCAGTTATATTCTGGTCTGTGTAGTGATAATTGATTATTGCCTTTATTTGCATTTCCTCAACAAATGACAATATTTGGCAAATGTTCTGGGCCTATTTGATATTCTTATACCTTCTTTGTGAATAATAACAATTTCTATATTTTTTCTTAATAATATGCACTTTTGAAAGGCTTGATTCTCTGGTGTTACTGTGTATCACAGATGCTTTTTTTTTTTTTTTTTTTGAGAAAGGGTCTTGCTTTGTAGTTCAGGATGGCCCTGACTCACTGTGTAACCCAGGCAAGCCTTGAACTCAGCAATCCTCCTGACTCTGCCTCCCAAGTGCTGGGATTACAGGCGTGAGCCACCCCACCCGGCACTGTATGTGGTTACCAGGCATCTAACTCAGGACCTTGCGCTTGCAAGGCAGGCGCTGGAACCACTGAGCTAAATTTCTGGACCCACAGATGCTTTTTTATTACAGATTCTTTTAAATAGGAATACTGTGACTTACTATAGAACGAATAAATACAGCTCATGGGAAATAAAGTATGGCAAAATCACGAAAGTCTCCCAGAATCTGACCTCTAAGAGGTCACACTACCAACACTTGAGTTTAATTTTCCAGTCTGAGCTTCATTCAATTTTCCATAATCAAGTCAACATTGCATATTCAATTAGTTGTCCTACTTTTTTCTTTCAAAACCATATTATGGATATTTTTTCATACACTGTTAAATATTCTTCTCTACCATCTTCTCTTCTTCCTTCACTCCCAGAAAACTAAAGTTTGAAACAATTACATACAAACTAACAAATAATTGTCTACTAAAATGTGTACAGTGCGTACTAAACTAGGAAAATGACAGTTTACACGGGTTTTGCGGAAGGGCAGTTGTCGCTAGAGTTGGCAGGAAAGAGTGCAAAGTCCCAGCATGGCGGCCGGTAACGCAGCCAGCGAGGCGCAGGCGGAAGTGAGCTGGGAGAGGCGCGACCTTCACACCCCAAGGTCATGTACGGAGAACTCCGGCTCGGGAGGGAAGAAGCGGGGGTGGGCGGATCTCAGAGGTGCCTTTAATGGTCGCAGATTGATCTGCTGCTCTCTGTGGAACTGAAATACGTGGAGAGTTACGTATTTTTCGCAGGGAAAAGGGTGCTTAACTGCAAAGCTCTTATTTACGATGCTGGAGAAAATAAAACACCATCTGCACACCGCCATTCCCAGAGAAGACAGAAAATCCTGTGTCCTTGTGGCTACGGGTCATGTAACACTTGTTGTGAATGGGATGCGTTTTCTAAATTATTGCTAAGGAGAAATACATTATCATCCCAGCTTTGAGACGATAAATGCATTTTGTATTGGTGGAATCATTTGTCTCCCAAGCCAACTCCTCCCCCATATTCCATGCTCTGTATCTAAACGACGGCTCTCCACTTTGCCGCATAGTAAAATCTTGTGCACGTTTTTTTATATTGTATATACACATCATGATCACATTCAACATTGGGAATTTGTACCAGTATATGACGTGATTTAATTCTCATTTTTTCCTTTGCCCCTACCCCCCCATTAGCCCCCCACCCCCTAAATACATAAGCTTTGTGTGTCTACAGATGTATTTGGAGTGATTCGGGCCTGTTAGCTCAACGTTTGCTTTTTTCCCAGTATGAAACGGTTCATTGAAAGTCTGTTCACCCCTCGCCAGCTTTACAAGCTCCTCGACACAACAAAGTCAATCTTTACAAGAATTGCTTCTTTTCTGCTACTCTGGGGACACGGTCAGTCATGCACCCCTCACATCGCTTAGAAGCACACTCAGCCACAGGAGCATCTGCCCCTGGCTTTTGGCAACTTTCACAGCAAATAAAAACAAGCTCGGTGTAAGAAAACATCTTCAGAATTGCCTTGCCACTTTTTACTCACCATTTCTCAGTTCCTAGCTCCTCTTAAATAAGTCATGCACTTAGCTCAGCTCAAAGCCTGCAGAGGTTACAGATCTTGCTTTCGTATAAATGCATAATGCCTCATGTTGTGTTTTGTTTTCCTAAACACAAGCTGACCCACCTGCTCTGCCTGTGTGATTTCTTCCAGCTGGTTTCCCATTTGCCTTAATTTACTCTCAGAGGTTTGTCCTGTTGTCTTTTAAAGGAGGCCAAGGCATTTATTTTGAAAAGATTAACTTTCTTTTTTTTTAATTGAGTTCTTTATTGGTACAATTTATATACATCTCAAAATCACATATAACATTGGGAAATTTGTAGATTAACTTTCTTATGACTATTTGATCAGCAGAACACAGGTTTGGTGTTAATTACTTTTATTTGGGCATTGCAGAACAAGATGGTGGATTGTTTTGTAAAGAATAATACACACCCTAAGAGATAGAATCTGATGTGATACTCAAGTAGAAAGAGTTCCCTTCTTCCCTGGGTGTCCACCAGGAGTGTTGAGATAAGTGGGAATAATTACAATTATGTGGGAATAACCTACAATTTCAAAAGCTCTTTTTAAGCACCTTATATGAGGACAACTTGTTCTGAGAAAACAAACCTTTAAGGAGAACTGCTAGACAAAAAAGGTTCTCATTCAAAATCCAGAAATGGGAAGCTTACAGAGAGCTTTGACTTATGTCCTACAGCAGCTGAACATGATGTGGCCCTGGCACATTCAGTTTTGTTCTGTACCTCTGTGAAGGAGCTCTCTGTGTTTTTGTGGAAATACCCTTCCTCACCAAGAGTGGGGGCTGGGAAACAATCTCCAAACGTGAATGATTTACCTCCATGAACTTCACTTTTCCTGATTTGTAAAACAGAGTCAGTCATTTCTTGCAAGGTGGAATCCCATGGATTAAAAAGATTTCACATTACAATCCTTTAAAAAAGAGGGGAAGGAGACCAAGAAATAGAGGGAGGGCAGAGGGAAGGGTAGGAAAGGGGAAGTAGAAAGAATTAAGATGTCTTAGGTACCGGTACCGACTCCCCGCGATGGATGTAATCATATGTGTCTACTATAAATATGTACTAACAATTGTTTAAAGTGTGAAAACTATAAAACAGAAACAACATTCAAATCAGACTATGCTATGTAACCATTGAGAAGTGGGCACTGCAGGCTTGGTGGGTGGTTCCCCTCCTCAAAGCACTGAGGTTCACAGTCGCTGTCCTGGCTCCGGTCATCTTGCAACTATTTTCCACACGTCAAAGGGCCGAGTTGAGTTTTAGCAAATCCAAGCTGCAAGAATTAAAGGGCAAGTTCAGGATGAGTGATATTTTTAAGGGCCATACCCAGGAGCTTTGGTTTTTCCCATTTTGTTCTAGCCGCACACGAAACTGGCAAATATCACCTTGAGCAGGGAGGCCATATGCCCAGGAAGGGGCAGGATGGGAAGAATGAGGTTTAAGGGCACTAGATATACGTAAAATTTAGGTAACTTTAAAGTACTAGATACATGCTACTATGGAGTACTACTGCAGGCTCAATGAGTTTTTCCTGCTTCCATTTATATTTTTCCAAAAAATTGATCATTTTTAGAAAAGGAGAAGAAATTAGAAACAATGCATAGCTCTAAATACAAACATGAGGGAAAAGGGAAGTCAAGCTCAGAACACTTGAAATATATGTAACTTTCATTCTTGAATGACTTAATTACTTGTCATGAGGAGGTTAAGTATGGAATAATTCTCCTGAGAAGACTATCTAAAAATTTGACAGGGATAAGAAATCATCACGTTTTTTGTTTGTTTGTTTGTTCTGAGACAAGGTCTTACTTTGTAGTTCAGGCTAGCCCTGAGCTCACTATGTGGCCCAGGCAAGCCTTGAACTCAGCAATCCTTCTGCCTCTGCCTCCCAAGTGCTGGGATTACAGGTGTGAGCCACCATGTGTGGCACAAATCATCACTTTTGAGGTATAGGGAACTTGGCTTGTATTTTTTCTTTCTAACCTTTTAAGGAGAACTGCTAGACAGTTCTTTGAAAGTTATAGGTATTGATAGTTACCAGGCTATTTATTGTTTGACCATATTCAGTGTTGAAAGTCTAAAGGTAACAAATTTAAATGTGGATTTGACTGCATGGAGCTGTCTCTTGATAATTCATTTTTGAATTTCTAAATAAGTCATTGGCCAGAGTACCGTGATTTTTTGAAAATCTTTGGTATCCAAAGACTTGAATGTCACATTTGCTGATGCTTGTACAAAAGCAAATTAACATGTGTTAAACTATTTCTGTTTTAAGGTCAGACAAAATGAAAATTAGTTTGGCTAAAGGGAAGTTTTCCTTGGAAATAAAACCCACAACAAACTTCAATTTGAACATCTCTGCTTGATAAACAAATCATTCTTATTTAAATCTTACTTCAGAAACAAAACAACATATATATAGAGAGAGATATGATCATATATCATGAACATATATCATAAACATATATATATATTAATATGGTCATAAGAAAACATACTAAAAGTTGTATAGATCATTTATGGTTGATGTGATTACAAAGGGTTGTTTCTTTCTTCTTTGTTTTTCTATTATTTTCTATCCTTACGAAAGCAAAATAAATACAAGACATTTAAAGATAGAAAAAACAAGACAATATAGTCCTTTTAATAGCAAGCTACAAATTTTCCACAAGTTTTTTCATAGTGTCTGTAATCACTGTAATCTTGCTACCCTCATTAGATAACTAAAGGAAGTAGGTATGATGTTGGTTGTTTTTAAATGTAAATCTACGCATGGTCCCCCGAGACAGGTGTGGAACAGGATTGGAACCTCCAACACTTCCATTCGAGGCCCCCCAAAACTGATGAAATTAATTGTCCACAAAAATATAATGAGCGCAAACGACTGGCACTTCCTTCGCCATTGTTTCTTTAACGCTCCCTAGCGGCCCACACTTCTCCAGGAAGCAGCCTCCCGCGTCTTCCTCTCAACGAACATCAAAAGGCTTCGAAGCTATTTGTGCGTCCGCCCTGTGTTCACCGCAGAGAATGAAATCAAATCTCGTTTTAAGTAACTAAGTGGGAATTCCAGGGCCATGGCGGGGCTGCTCCGGGACAGGAAGGTGTTCACTGTCACATTCACTTCCCAAGCCCCACGGAACCTAACCTGTCCCCAAAGAGAGATTTCTCACTGAGCTATTTCCACACTAGAATTTATTATCTTTATGGTCATTCAGATGCCTCCGAGACTTCAGTTTAGGCAATCCATGAACTCCGAGTACAAATAACTGAGAAGAAACAAGTGAGAATGACCACTTACAAGTTAAAAACTACTGCTTTTAGAGGTTTTATTTGAAATAGTGTTGCTCTTCTGGCCTCTCCTATTCAGATCTCATATTCTCACTTTTGAAAGTGGGTAGCAGGGGTAAACGTGACTCAGTGGTCATATGAGTTTACAAGCAGAGGATAAGTATTTTCTTGTCGTGATATTGGGGATTGAACACAGGACCTTGTGCTTGCAATGAAGGCACCAGAATCGCTGAGCCAAATCTCCAGCCCAAGAAATTTCAGTACTTTTAGTCAACATAAATTTATTGAACTTCTGCTATTGTTTTCCTATGTATGTTTCACAAAACACCAGTGCTGAGACATTGTTAATAAATATTGCACAAAAACCACCTAAACTCGCCGAGTATGGTGGCTCATGCCTGTAATCCCAGCACTTGGGAGGCAGAGGCAGGAAGATTGCTGAGTTCCAGGCTTGCCTGGGTTACACAGTGAGCTCAGGGCCAGCCTGAACTACAAAGCAAGACTCTGTCTCAAAACAAAACAAAATAAAACAACAAAAAAAACACCCAACCTCAAATTTTTCAAGATTTACAAAAATATCACTTGCAAACATCCTCCAGTAAATGAAACACAAATTCAAGAAAGAAAAACACAAATAATGTTGAACAAAGAACCACTAAAACTGATACTTCCCAAATAAGCTTTTTAAGAGAACAATAATTCATTTATTTTGGAAAAAAAAATGAGGCACATTTACAAGAACTTCAAGAAGGATCTCAGCTTTTCAAATGCAAATATTCAAATCCAAGATGTTTCAAACCCTAATCTTTAATAAAATCATAAGTACAAGTACAATCTGGTTTGCTTTAAGCAGATGTATGGTTCTATAATGAACACTATTTTTTAAGGATTCTTGTATTCCCCCTACATTTGGCATTCTTACTGCTTGCTAATGGTAGAGAATATTTCTTTTCCATCATTAATTGAGTTTGTAAGTACAGTTTAAATGTATACAATAATCACATGCATCATATGAAATTTATACCAGTACACGATATATCTTGATTCATATTTTTCCCATTTTCCTCCCCTCCTTTCTACCTTTCTTTCCCTTTTTATTTACAAAAGCTTTTGCATAGCAAAAGAAATCATAAACATAGTAAAAGAAAAACCAGCAGAGGGGGAAAAAATTTACCACCTGTTCCTCAGACAAAAGACTGATATGTAGAAAAAAGAACTGAAAAAAAATCAATCCCTCAAATTTAAACCCCCAATCCAAAAATTGGCATCTGAGATGAATACATATGAAAAAGTACAAATGGTAAATAAATATATGAAAAAAATATCCAACATTACTGGTCATTCCAGAGATGCAAATTAAAACAATAATGCTGAGATTGGAGATTCCTCAGAAAACTAGGATTAGAGGTCCCATTTGACCCTGCTATTCCCCTGTTAGAAATATACCCAAAGGAATTAAAAGAATCATTTCGTAAAGACATATGTGCACCCATGTTCATAGCAGCTCAGTTTGTGATAGCCCAATCTTGGAAACAACTCAGATGCCCATCAATTGGAGACTGGATAAGGAAGATGTGGTTTTTTAAAATTAAAATGGAATAATACTCTGCCATAAAGAATGATAGGTTTCATTCATTTATGTGCAAATGGATACACCTTGAGGACACATGAATAAGTGAAATAAATAGATCACAGATATGTAAATATCATATCTTTTCTTTAGTATGAGAACCTGTAGATGTAAATGAGTTCTAGAATGTATGATAGATTTTGTGAAATAGGAATACTCAAAGGGAATGTGGTAGGGGAGGTAATGAGGGGAAAGAATAAATATGATTTGAAAAGAAAAAGTAAGCACATGTATATTGTGGGTGATGGTTGTGGGATGTGTTGGGATACAGGTAAAAATGATAATTATCTCATGTCATATACTGGTACAAATTCCCCAATGCTGAGTGTGATTGTGAGCTGTATATAAAATGTACCAATGAAGAATTCAATTGAAAAAAAGCCAACTAACAAGAAATGCTATTGGTGTTGTGGGGGAAATGAAACTTTTCTCCACTGTTGGTGAGAGTGCAGACTGGTGCAACCACGTGAAAATCAGTGTGGAGATTCCTCAAAAAGTGAGGATTATGGGTCCATTTGACCTAGCTATATCCCTTTGGGTATTTCCCAAAAGAATTAACAGCGTCATGCAATAGTAATATGTGCACACTCATGTGCATAGCAGCACAGTTTGTAATAGCTAAACCTTGGAAATGACTCAAATGCCCATCAGCTGATGAATGGGTAAGGAAGATGTGGTTTTTTACATAATGGAGTACTATGTATCCATTAAAAAAGACAAACTGGAGACAGTTATTACTAAATAGATGCACCTAGAGTACATACTCTGAAGTAAAATAAACCAGACACATTTGTTTAAATATCATATTGTTTCTCTGGTATGAGAAACTGAAAGTGTAAATAAAGATAGAAATGTATAAAAGATATGTGAAATAGAAAATATTCAAACAGGAAGGGGCAGAAGGAAGGGGGAGAGGGAAAGAAACAAAGCTCTCCTAAATAATTTTTGAAATTGGGACCATATAGCTTTAATGTTTGAGTTAAGAAAGGATTAAGAACATTATTTCAGCCTTTGTCTAGCAAAGGAGATCCATGAGCCAAATCCATGACTATCCTTAGATTTACATGTAAAGACAATCTAATGGAACATCTTCCCCAGACAGTAATGAGAGTGAAGATCTGAAATCCAGCAGTGGCTCATGATCAGACAGGATGCTGGATGGCCACCAGAGAGGCATCTGTGAATTTTGGGTAGGCTAAACCATAAAGATCAGGTAGGAAAACTGAAGTTATTTATATCATATCTACAGTAGAAAGATCCATGCATTCTTTTGCCTGCTTTTCTAACAATGAAGCTATTACTTTGTAGGACAGGGAGAATCATTTCTTTTTTTTGTGTGGGGGGAAGCACAGACTTAAGGTTAGGACTATACACTTCCTATTTTCTTAGCAGCAGTGAGTCTCTCTCATTTTTCAACTATAAATAGTTGCAGCTATTTGTGGGTTTGTAGGGATCGCCACACCAATCCTGGCAAGCACCTTAACATATAAGACAGCTTTAAAGATTAGTGGGAAGAAAATGACAAAAAAGGCAAATGGATGTCAAACCTGTGAGATCACAAATCTTTAAATGCCTTTCCAATCTTGTATGATGAACTAAGGATGCATTCTGTCCGTGGAGCGTCAGTGATTGGGTCCCCCACCCTCATGTCTTCATGGGATATTCCTCCTCCATTTCTGCAAGAATCCTCTACTGTGACCACAGGGGTGTGGTTCCCTGTGTTTTATGGACATTGAAGAATCCACACAGACCTCTCTGAACTTCATTCATGGGAAAAATTCTACTTGTTCCATCATTTATTCATGCCTTCTCCTTGTTTTCCACAACAGTATCATTCACTGAGCACCAAGTATTGTGCTAGGTGCTTCTGCTATGCCTCGATTTTCTGTATCACCATCTCTTATCTCCTTCTTTGGCCTTTGTCCCAGGAGTACTGCCTTTGGTTACCAAGCCCTTAGGATACTTTCTTCTTCATCACACTGTAAGCACTTTCTGGATTCAGGTGGAGATGTCAGAGTGTTGCATAACATGAAGACTGTGGGCTCTGTATCAGAGATTTCTATTTAAGCCATGACTTCTTATTTACTATACAACTGTTCTTTGACGAATTACTTACCTTCTGTTATTTTTACTTCTACTATACAAAAGCAGTTACTTACTCTCTCTCATTTTTCACTTCTACTATATGAAAGCCATAATTCTTCACAGAGCTGCTAGAGATGTTCAATGAAATATGACATGTAAATTGTCTTAAAGAGAGACAAAATCATGGAAACCACTTACCAAATGGTAATGATTCTAACATTTAAGAGATGGTTTCCAATTCACTTGACATTGGCATCTTCAGGAAGGTCAGTTGATTTTTTTGAAGGACCTCTTATATTTGTATACGTTACATAAAGAGCACTCAAACATTTATTATAAAAAGATACAAATAGGCACATGGCGTTTCTCATCACTTGTACAAGCTTTGCAAAACCCTTCTTTTTCAACCCCATCCTTGTTCCTCCTCTGTGTTTTCTTAAATTGAAAAATACCAATAATTTGGATTAGCCATTACTGAAGCTCGGTTTTCCTTGTCTTCCACATTTCCTTCATTTCCACCTTCTTATAATTTAAACTTTGCACACTATAGAACTAGAAATATGCATTCCCAGTTTTTCCATAGTTTCAAGGAGTGGGCCAGAAAATGTTTGAAGGACCCTCGAGCCAGTGCATTGTGATGACTTCCCCACACGCTCTTGTGGGTATTTAGCTCTGTCTCTCAAGTGCCTTCAGGACCTCACCATGAGCTGTAATGAACTGAATCTGTGGCCAAGACACTGGAAGAGCTATTTCTTAGTTTAAATGATAACAAAGCTACTTTGCAGCTAAAATCAATTCAATACTATTCTTTGTTTGAATTCTTTCTCTCTCAATTTGTTTTAAAATAAAAATTACTGCTGGGTGTGGTGGCTCACGCCTGTAATCCCAGCACTTGGGAGGCAGAGGCAGGAGGATTGTTGAGTTCGAGGCTTGCCTGGGCTCCATAGTGAGCTCAGGGCCAGCCTGAGCTACAAAGTGAGACCCTGTCTCAAAAAAAACAAACAAAAAAATAATAATAATAATAAAATAAAAATTACTAAAATATCTTCCCTTCATCCCTAGTGGTACCCAGAGGTGGCACATTACCTAGAAATATCCCTGAGAATTCTTTCTGTCCCAGCATAGGTACCCACACTTTGAAATAGTTTTCACATATCTAAGCCTTATGCGAAGATTCTTTCTGCCTAAATCATATTAGACATGCTCTGTTCTTGTCCAAGGCTCCCAGGCTTTATTTTTATCTTGCCATGGGCATCACTCATGAGTTTTCCTTTATCTGGGGAGAAAGCTGGCCTTGGTGCCCACGGCTCCTTCTGGTGAGGTGGTCTCTCCTGCCCACCCCCTGGCTCGTAGCCAGTGACTTCTCCCTCCTTACTGATTCTGCCCCTGCTGGCCCTTGTCCAGCCTCTTCTGCCGACTCATCATACCTGCCCGTCCCTTTCTGTAGGCCAGTTAAATTTTTGGCATCTACGTCTGAAAAATAAAGACTTATCATTTATCATCCCATATGACCTAGTTAGTGAGAATAATGCAAATATCTAGTAATGATAACCTTCTCCAGGAAGAAAGCAGTGACAAAAAAATGAGAACTTATTTTATCATGAATATTTAACTTCCAGGCAGATATAATAAATACGTAGCTATTTGTTTTCTTTTTTTTTTTCAAACCTACGATTATCCGGAATCCATTCTTTTTTTTTTTTTTTCCAAGTATTTCCAGTTCAAAAACAGAACAGAAAGGAGTAGAAGTGATTTCTTACAACGTTTCAAAGCGAAGAGTTTGGAGTTGAGAGGGGAAGGCGGTGATCGCTACTGCTCAATTGACTGCTGAATGCTTGCTCTGTGCTTCTTTACTCTGCCTGCATGAAAAGAAACTGTCCTTCCAGGACAATGTGCCTTCCTTAGTAGAGGCCGGCAGTCAATGGAGCAGAGCCTGTGTGTGTGTGTGTGTGTGTGTGTGTGTGTGTGTGTGTGTGTGTGCGCGCGCGCGCGCGTGTGTGCGTGTGCGCGCACGCGCGCATCCACGAGCCACAAACAAAAAAGGATACAAGAAGGATCCTGGATCTCTGTTCACTCTGATCCTGGAACTCTGTTCACTCTGCAAGAGCTCAACTAAGCTGGGCTTTGGTTTTGTTTTGTTTTGAGACAGGGTCTCGCTTTGTAGTTCAGGCTGGCCCTGGCTCACTATGTAGCCCAGGCAAACCTCGAACTCAGCAATCCTCCTGTCTCTGCCTCCCAAGTACTGGGATGACAGGCGTGAGCCACCACACCCGGCACTGTGGTATGTGGTATTGATTGCTGGTGGGCGTGAGTCTCCACGCCCAGCATTGTATGTGGTTACCGGGGATCAAACTCAGGACCTTGCGCTTGCGAGGCAGGCGCTGGAACCGCTGAGCTAAATCTCTGGCCCTCAACTAAGCTTTTTTACAAGCAGTGTTAGGAATCAGCCTCTCCTTAGTAAGAAGGTTGATTCTAATAAGCAGTTATGAAATTCATGACTTCCTACTTCTCTGCTAAGGTATATTTTTAATATGGTTTGTATTTGCATCAGGTTTCAGCAATAATGCTGGCAACTTTTTCATTTTACTCCTTTCTTGCTTAGTATTACTCAGGTTTTTCTTAATAACTGTAAAATCCTTGAATAAAACATGTACCATAGCAGGCTTGTACAGAGCACAAGCTTTTTAAAAAAATAGAAGGCTAGAGGTTTAGCTCAGAGGTTCCAGTGCCTACCTGCAAGCAAGGTCCCTGGTTTGATGCCCTGTAACCATAAATAACAATACCAGGCGTGGTGACTCACGCCCACCAGCAATCAGTACCACACACCAGAATGGCAGGTGGCTCAAGCCTGTAATCCCAGCAGGAGGCAGAGGCAGGAGGATTGCTGAGTTCAAGGCTTGCCTGGGCTACACAGGGAGCTCAGGGCCAGCCTAAACTACAAAGCGAAACCCTGTCTCAAAAAAAACAAAAAAAGAAGAAGTCTAATTAGAGGACACTTTTATTACAACCCTAAAGAATGACAGCATGTAAATCTCTAGATTAGAATCTTATTTTTTAATCTAGAGTTCTCTGACTCTCAAAAATGAGGTTTCCTACCACAGAGCATCATTTTATTCTTCACTGAGTATATTTCCAGTACATGGTCACAATCATTTTACATAAAATTATTATATTTATCCTTTACATGTATTTATATGTGTTCTAAAACTTGGATTTATAGTATAGTTAAATTAGTGGCATATATTAGAATTTTTACAGTTGCAAATTACATTACTTTGAAAATACAAGTGGTTAACACTTAGGGAAGGTCTCTTATGAAAATTATTGGCCAGAGTTCAGAAACTTAGGTTTAATTGGTACTTTAGCCATTAATTAGCCATTAGTCAACATAAATTATTTAATTTCATTTAAGTTCTTTTCTTTATTTTAAAATAAGTTTGGGGTAATGCAGTGCTACAACTCAAAAACAGTAAAAACAATCACTTTTCCTTTCAAAATAAAACCATTATTAAAATACATTGATCACTTAAACTTTAATGATAGAGTTAAAGAAGGAATTTGCATTTTTTTAAACACTTTCTGTTTGGTATAGAATTTATGAAAACAAATAGCCTCAGTACTCAAATAGTTTTTTAAAGAAACATATGCCAAGAGTTTAACAAAGAAAGCTGAGGAAATATGAAATTAAAAGTATATGTCTTCATCTCTTAACAACATCTGTCCCATTTCCAGAGAGGAAAATAGTAATATTTTGCTGTGAATCCCTTAAAATTATGGCATACCAGTAGCTGTATGATGCTTGAATATTTCTTCATGTATATATAATATATATAAATATATAGAATATATATGTACATATAATATTTTAAAGGGAACGTCATTGTTTAAAGGGAAAGTCAGAGTACACCTTTCTTCAGGAAAAAGAATTACCTTCCTAAAGTGTAGATACGGTTTTAAAGAACAAACAGCTGAAGCTGGATCGCGTTTACCGGAGCATCAACACGGCACCAGGTGAACAGCGGGGTGTCTTGGGAAGGCCTCGGGTGCCCCCATAAGGGCAGTCGGGCAGTCGAGCTTCTGCAAACCTCACAGGAAGAGCAAGGCTTGCGCTCTTCAAAGCCGCTTGAGAAGACTTAGACTTAGCCCCGGCCTGTATTTGTGGCAGCTGTTAGGGCCAATGTACAGGGTTCCTAGAGATTTCATTTGCGGTTCATGACCGTAAGACGAGCTCAGTGTCTGACCTGAAGGAAGTTCAAATCACTACATATTTAACAGGTACAGGTTTCATACCTCACAGCAAAAACTGAATGGAACTTTTTTTAATACAAAGAAGCAAGGAAAAAAGCCATTTCTTCACGCAAACCAGCATCAGTCTTCACGTATAATTATTATACAGCTTGAGCATCCCTAACTTCTAACACCAAAATGCTCCTAAAACCAAAACACTGAGCACCAACCTGGTACCGAAAATGGAAAATTCCACACTACGAAATTTTATTTCATGTACAAAATTATACCCACATATTATCTTCAGGCTATGTGTATAAGGAATATGTGAAATATAAATAGTTTTTGTGTGTGGATTTTGGTCCCTTTCCTAAAATCTCTCTCTCTCTACCTCTGTCTCTGTCTCTCTGTCTCTCTCTGTTCTCTCTGTCTCTCTTTGTCTCTCTCTGTCTTTCTCTCTCTCCATCCCTCTCTCTCTCTCTCTCACACACACACACACACACGTGTGAGAGAGAGTACTATCCTTTCAAATATCTTTAGTAAGTAGTTTCATACACAGAACTACTTACATGTTAAAGAAAACCAAGTAGAAGAAAACTACAAAAGAGCCAGTAAACCCCAAAATACGGGAGCACATTATCAGAAAAACACAGACAGTAAAGGTAGATCTACTGTTTAAATCCCAGCTGTGACTTTCACTTAGTGGATTTCTTTTGAGTAAATATTTAGCTTCACTTTTCTTCAGTTTTTTCACCTGAAACAACAGGAATGACAATATCTGGCTTATTGGGCTGTTATAAAGATAATATGATACGTGTGAAACACTTCCCTGGCATACAGCAGGTGTTATGTAAAACTATTACTTTCAGATTTATTCAGTCAATATATATCATGAGCATGGGGAGGGTTAAAATAAAGACAACACAAATATAACTATGTTTAAAAACAGCTTAAAAACAATGCCCCTTGCCAGGCGTGGTGGCTCACGCCTGTCATCCCAGCACTCGGGAGGCAGAGACAGGAGGATTGCTGAGTTCAAGGCTTGCCTGGGCTATGTAGTGAGTTCAGGGCCAGCCTGAACTACAAAGTGAGACCCTGTCTCAAAGAAAAATGGAAATTTAAAAAGTGCTAAATGGGCATTTAGGACTACATCCAGGTCTTAAAGCACATGCAAGATATTTTAAAATTTTGTATAGAAGCTTACATTTATGAATTTGTAAGCCTTCCATTTATAAGCCTATTTTGTATAGACATTGTAAACATATAAATAAATAGGAAAACAGACTAGACAGGAAATCATAGGATTAATTTTAAAAGTAAATTTTACGGCTTTTCTTGAGAATCCCTTAATGAAAAGGCAGCAGAAGATAATGAATGAGAAAGGACCAGACAGATGGTTTCCTCTGAAATTTGCCAAACTTTTACAGTATCGTTACGATAGATTTCCATTTGAGTCTCCACAGTTTTAAAAGTAAGTGGGACATTTGGATCCAGAAAAGAGCAGCAATGATTAAAGAGTTGGAAACCCGGGCTTAATAGGAAGGGATCACAGAAATGATACCAGTTGGCCAGAAGAGGAGGCCGAGGGTGACTTAATTACGGTCTTGGTGTACGGAATACGCTGTCTGAATGAGTTGGGGAACAGATGTTGCTTCTCCAGTGAAAAACAGAACAAGATGGAGTAGGAGTACTTTGGCTCTGACCCAAGAGACATTTTTTGTTCCTGAAGAGTTGTTGAGCAGCTAAACCTTTGCTCATTCAAACGATATTTTTATTCAATCCCTCCTCTCTCCTGGGTACTATATTAAGTGCTAAGGATGAATTAAGGGGCAATCCACACCTAGTCCTGGATGGATTATGTGGAAGTTCCTTTGCCTTGGAACTGTATTTGGAACTGGTGGCCTATGCATAGAGCGTAGGGAAAGCAAGACAAACAGGTGGAAAAGGTAACAATGGAGCACTTTATATTCCCACTGAAGCTGCACAAGAATGCAGAACTTCAGAACACAGAAGACAAGTAGGGCAGGGATTTGCTTGTTGATGCCTGACGCAGGACTACCCCTGGGTGAGTGGGATGGCTGGTCATGGGGAGGGGAACACAGTCGCCGAGAAACAGTTTGGAGGAGGCAGGCAGGAAAACACAGTGCAACTAGAGAGGGCAGGATGCCCCTGAGAGAGTCATGAGCTGGGCCCCCACCTCCCCGAGGCAGCAGTAACCAGGCTCAGGTAATCCCACAGGAGCAACAGCTATCAAAAGGTGAGAAATGTTTCATAATTTGCTAGTGTCTCACGCAGCTCAGAGAAACATTTACTTATATTTTCTGCTTTTTTATAAAGAAAGAGATGTATGTATGGGGCGAGGCTTGGGACAAGGACAGGGAGCACCTGTGCTCTCCCTAGAGGGGTACCTTTCTGAAGCCTCCATGTGTTCATCCCCCCTCAATTAGCAATTTTATAGAAGCTTTACTCTACTGGTGTAATGGATTCACCCACTGGCCATTGGTCATTAAATCAATCTCCCGAAGAAGTAAAAGCAGCGGAGAAACATAGGAAGACATGTTCAACATCGCTGGTCTTTCAAGAAAGGCAGATGAAAACAATACTGCAGTTGCATCTCGTTCCACAAAGAATGGCTGCTATCACAAAATCAACCAACAACAAATGCTGTTGGGGTGGTAGGAATGTAGATTGGTGCAACCATTATAGAGATCAGTAAGGAGATTCTTCAAAGCACTAGGATTAGAGGTCCCATTTGACCTGCTATTTCCCTGCTAGGTATATACACAAAAGAATTAAAAGCATCATACCACAGCAACATATGTGCACCCATGTTTTTAGTAGCTCAGTTTGTAATAGCTAAATCTTGGAAATGGCCCAAATGCCCATCAGTTTGAGAATGGATAAAGATGTGGGGATTTGGGGCCGGAGATTTAGCTCAGTGGTTCCAGCACCTGCCTCACAAGCGCAAGGCCCTGAGTTTGATCCCAGTAACCACATACAATGCTGGGCATGGTGACTCACGCCCACCAGCCATCAACACCACATACCACAGTGCCGGGCATGGTAGCTCACGCCTGTAATCCCAGCACTCGGGAGGCAGAGACAGGAGGATTGCTGAGTTCCAGGCTTGCCTGGACTACAAAGCGAGATCCTGTCTCAAAAAAAAAAAAAAGATGTGAGGATATATATATATATATATATATATATATATATATATATATATATATATAATGGAGTATTATTCTGCCATAATGAATGATAAATTTGAGCCATTTATTCTCAAATGGAGGTACTTTGAGGACATATTTATAAGTGAAATAAATAGGACACAGATGTGTAAATACCACATCATTTCTTTAGTATGAGAAACTCAAGGTATAAGTGAGGTCCAGAATGTGTGATAGGTGTTGGGAAATAGGAGGAAAATGTTTAAAGGGAAAAGGGAAAGAGGAGTAGAGGAAAGTAGAGAAAGATAAAATTTGATGAAAAAAATAGAAACAAAGCTTAGGCGTATATGGGTGGGGGGCAGGGAGGGCAGGGGAAATGGGAAAAAAATGAGAATCAAGATGTGTCACATACAGGTACAAATTCTCAGCATTGAATGTGATAATGATATGTATAGAAAATATACCAACAAAATCGATTTGTAAAGAAAACCACACTCTCCAGCCCCTCCTTCCACAGAGGTTAGAGGGTGGTGCTAATAGTTCCAACCTTCTAATTACCGGACTAAGTTCCTGACAGCCATCGCCTCCTCTCCCACACTCCCAGCTGTGTCTCTGAACCAACTGATGACTTCACGGAACCTAAAGAAATTGGAGGAATTACAAACTCATAGATGAAAGGTACCTGGCAAAAATTGGTCCTTCTATTATGTAAGAAGATGTAGGCATTCCTTTAATAAGCATATTTTATTTGTTTTGAGAGTGATTAGGATTTAGCACATTCAAAAGAAATAAAACATGCTAAGAAAGACTCCAAGGCCATTGTAGAATGAAAGAATGTCATCATTTTGTTGCAAGGAAAGAGTTTTATCACAAAGTTATAATTCAGCATTGAATAAATTCAGCATTTATAAATACACAATGTGAATTATGAATACAGTCATGAATCACTTAACAATTTGACATGTTTGAGAAATGCACTGTTAGGTGATTTCATTATAGTGCAAATATCATAAAACGTGCTTAAACTAGCTGGTTATGACATCTTCAGTTTTATAACCTCATGAGACGGCCATCCTACACGTGGTGCATCACTCAAAAGAGTTGGACAATACATAAGTGTATTTACAAAACTTTACGTTCAAACTTTAATATAGAAAATGTTGGTTTTTAACTCATACTAAAACTAACTGGGACTTATGTCACGGATGAGTTACTCCTATTCAGAAACTTAGATGTGAAGATTGACTTTTCCATTGTTATGGTGATTTATCTTAGAAATTGAGCCTCTGGAACCCTCTTCATGATGTGAAGACCCTTTCTTTCCCTGCCTCATGTGCAAAGCATACAGTTTTCCTTGATTTGTAAGTGACATTGCTGAGTTTCCCCCTTAGAAAGACACATGTTGTTCTCAATTCTCTGTGATACTTTCCTCTGAAAACCAAGTTGGGAAGGTTAGAATGCACCAGGGTGAGTCAGGAAGTTTGAGATTAGTACTTTTGTCCTGGAATCCAAGTGACTTGAAGCCAAAAGTATTCTCAGAAAAAGAATCTCGGGCTTAGGGACCAGGGATTTAGCTTAGTGGCGCCACACTTTTCTTGCAAGCCCAAGATCCTGAATTCAAACCCTGGTACAAAACATGAAAGACTCTGACTTTCCTCCAGTTGACTGAAGAGACCAGGCCTGTTGAGGAAAAAAACACGTGTGTTATGATTTATAAAGTACCATCTATTTAGCTGGAGGCTTGTAGTCTATAAAGTTCTATTACACATAACTGACTCATTTAATCTTAAAGATATGCAGGGAATAATTATTATATCCTTTTTGCTGCTGTGGAAGCCATGATTTAAAGCAGATGAAATAAATCCTACATTGGTAACCAAGCAGTAACAGAGCTGGACCACGAACTGATTTCTGAGGGAAAATCTGACCCTCCTTTCTACTAACCCACTCTTGTCTTGTGGTCTTATTTACATTAGAGGGATTACTGCACCCAAACTGGAAAACAGATTTACCTTTATATTATACCAAAGCAAAATTATGAGATAGGAAAAAAAAAAAAAAAACCTCGTGTTTTTGCCTACGTGAAAACAAATCAAATAGAACTGGAATCTTGATATTTATCTCTGAATTTACAAATATAAAATAACAAGCGTCATTGTTATCCTGGTTGAGGATCTAGCAGCCGTTTGACTGGGTGACTCTGACTGAGTTTTCCTCCTGAGGCTGCCCTCTGGCTATGGGCCAAAATGGCTGTCGCTTAGAAGCAGAGGAGCCCATGGAGAATCAAACTCACGCTGTTGCTCCGTCTCTAGCAGCCGTCTCCATCCCTCGGTTACGTCCACCTCTTTGTGCTACACAGGTTCGCTGAGGACGTGACTGCCCTAGCTTACGAGGTACTCTCAGAGGTGACATAGCATGACTGTTGCCGTCTCTTGGGATTCCATAGGCTCCTTCTTGTACAGTGTAGTAAGGGACTACACAAAAGGGTACATTTCAAGATGTAAGGGGCATCGGAAGGGGTGGCAGAAGACCTTGGAGGCTAGCTACCAATGCCAAGAGGAGATTTTATGACCTTTGCTAGTGCTCAGAAGCGGAACAAGGGCTGTGTAAGCAGGAGTTTTTTCCATGTAACTGTGCAAAGTATTATACTTACTATGATATCAGTTACTTATTATCTCTGTTCGGCTGATCTCAGGACAGATATTAATATATCATCGGTAAGTCAGGAGGCCCATATATGCTCAAAGAGTACCAAGTAATAGAGTAAATCAATGAAAGAGCTTGAAGTATAATAGGATTCAAATGATGGGGTATATTCAGAGGAGAATAAGACAGACCCGAGGGATGTTATTCCATTAGAGCTCCTCAAAGTGAGTCTCATTTCAGAGTAAAGAAGAGGATAAAGGGGGAAAAAATACAACGAAAATAACATAAGAACCAGAAGAGAGAATCTTACTGAGTTTTCAAGTCATGAATTCTGTCTGATAAGTCAGCGCTTCATTACTGTAGAAGTCCATCAGGGAAAACAAGGTGTACTGGCTTGAGGTGGCAGCGTGTGGGTATTAGGTCACTGGTAGGGAGGAACCCAGAAAGAGGAAGTATCAAGGTAAAGTAAACTTTCTGCTTGAAGTTCACCTGCCAGAGGGGAAAGAAAACTCCATCACAGTTTTCAAGACTCCCTAATCTAGCCTGTAGCTTGTGACCCTCATCACTTAGCACCAGGAGGCCTTTCTGCCTGCTTTCTGAGTTCTCAACCAACACTCCTATCTCCTGTCTCTTTTATTGTCCCAGACATACCACACTGGGCCAGATCTAGACAAGCATCCATTTTTACCAATTTTCTCTTTTTTTTTTTTTTGATCTGCAGGGAATACCCTTCACTGCCCTCCCCCATTCCACAATTTTTCACTCTTTCAAATTCAGTTCAAAGATCACTTTGTCACAAAGGGTTTTCTGGCTTACCTCTTCCTCCACCCTTATGCCAGCTGTAAATGACTATAAATGTATTAATAGCTAGGATTGCACTTACTATGAACATTTAACCTTATAATCACGAAATGGCATGGCTTGATATATTTTTTTCCTTTATAAAGGAAAGCAAGATAAGTAAAATAGGTAAATAATATATCTTTAAACCAATGGTAGTTAAATCAGATGGAATTTATTGTCCTCATTTGTATATTCATTCCTTCCCTGAGTCTAAAAGGAGATAACATTTATTTCATATCTTTATTGCCTGTATGTATCAAGTTCTTCATAAACACTCAAATAAATAAAGCCTTGAGTAGCTAAATAAAGCAAATGTCAGTGCTCTCTAATGAGTGCCAGGCAAGGTGACTTTGATTATTATTAAGCCACTCTGTTTACAAGAGTCAACTTTATGGGAGTGAGTGAAAAATTCCATGATGTGTTGACCTTCTTACATCATCTGATATGAAAATTCAGCTCCCTTCCTTTCATGTCGTGTATCCCTGAATATTCCTGGAACCGATGTCAAAAACCAGGGGCCTTTTGGCAGGACACCATAGTTTTCAATCATGGACTTAGAACTATAAATATAGAGTCAGTAAAATGCTTGATCAGTGGAGTCAAGCCTGAGTTAAAGCTCAAGCTTTAATATTAGCATGTAACCTTCTTGTTAACTACCCTGAATATTCCTTAACTGTATCCTCTGAAATAGGATGGCAATATAATTCACTTCTCAAGATAGTTTTGAAGATTATCACCATTAACAAACTCATACCATATAACATGGAAGATAGTCAATTAATTTTAGAATCATCAACATTATTATGTCCTTTGCACACAACAGAATGAAGAGCAAACTTAATGAATGAGGATAATCCACATAGTAAGAAAAAGAGTGGATTTAAAATTTCTCTCAAAGTCCAATTAACTGGGCACTAAGGTCATTACCCAAATTAATGATGTTAAAATGATTCTTGTAGATGACCAATTCTGCTTCGGTCCCTGCCTGTTTCTACATATGACTCACTACAAGTTTGGATCCAATTTTTTTTTTTTTTTTTTTTTTTTTTTTTTTTTTTTTTGCTTTTTGAGACAGGGTCTCGCTTTGTAGTTCAGGCTGGCTCTGAGCTCACTATGTTGCCCAGGCAAGCCTCGAACTCAGCAATCCTCCTGTCTCTGCCTCCCAAGTGCTGGGATTAGTTTGGATCCAATTTTACATACTGTTTTCTTCCTATTAACTAAAATGTTTTACTACAGGGAAATGGATTTCATGATAATTGGATCATATCAGTTGCTATTTTGCTTCCAGGCATGGTAATTCATTTCTTTTGAACATTTTCCCAAAATCCAACATCTCTAAGTTACCTAACCAATTTTCCTTTCTCTTCTCTCTTATATCTATAAGGAAAAGTCTTTGAGGAAGCAAGGAATTTACCTGCCAAGAGGAAAAGGTCTTCTAAGATCATTTAGAACTGCTTGGTAGCAAGCAAGTAGATAACAAGAGGTGGAAGAGCAGGAAGAACTTAGAAAAGAAGAAAGGAATAAGGCATGCATAAAGGAATCTGAAAATTAGCAAAAAACAGTGAAAGAGCAGAAGCTGATTTGTTGTTATGAAAAGATGGATTAAGATGAGGAAGGGAAGGTCTTGGCCTACTTCCATATCAAAAAGCCCAAGGACCAGTTATAAGTTTAAAAACTGAACTTTATAGAATTTTCTTCCTGTACTAGGAAGCCTTGACATACCAGTTAGATAGTGAGTTCTAGACATCAATACAAGAAAGACGAGCAATCCCTTTGATCCTTCATAGTCTAGAAACAGAATCCCAGAACAATCAAATAGGCAACTAATCCTACTATTTTCTGATCTTTGACTCTCTTTGCCTATTTTATAAACTCAGCTGCTACAGGTAGCCTAATCCTTGTCCCAGTATTCCTTGTGGATGAATGGCTGTCTGATTGAAATGCTCTGATCACACTATAATCTTCTCTTATCCTTCTTATAGGCACAATTTTCCAAAATACTTTCTCCAAAAGCTATGTCTTCCAATAAGCAGGTTTAAGTGCTATAATCATGAACCACCTACATACAAATTAATTCACCAACCCAGATAATGGATCTTGTTCTGTCATGTTTTTAGCCAAATGTTGAAAGGGAAAGCTTTGAAGAATAGGGAGAAACTCAACTACAGAATTTTAATAGCCTTGGGCCTTAGAGGCTCAACACAAAGAAATAATCATCATTCATTCAAAGAGTATTCATAGCTTTGGTGGAAAGATTAATGCCAAAATTCTGTGATTAATTACAGTTGCTGAAGAAGCTACAAAAAAATACACAATGAACTCTTGGGCTAATCAAAGACAGAATAATTTGAATAAACTGTCCTAGAGTAAACAATGAGTACTTGGTCAATTTCTCATAGTTCTCATCGTTATTTGGAATTATAAAGCTTCACTTTGAAACTGGAAAAACACCTAAGCCTTATTGAATTGATAGAGATCAATTAATTTTTTGCTACATAAGAGTGACATAATATCTAAGGGTTGTGATACTTAGTTTTTCATGTGAGAAGGATCACTCTACATCAATGTAGAATAGGGGTACAAATTTTTCATTATACAGTTTTGTATCCAATACCCTGTGATGCAGAGGATAAGGACAAACACTAATCTCACAGATTTCTTAAAGTATTGATTAAATAGAAAACCCAACTTTATACAACAGAACTTCATTGCAAAACTTGAACTTGCCACCATCTTGACCTTATTTCATTGTTGCTTTTCATATAAAGATAATTTATACTCATATTTTATATACTCATTCTTTAATATATACATTAGCTCTTTTCAATGTAGATTTTAGTTATAGGTATTCAAATCTAAAGATGTTTTCTATTTCCCAAATAGCTTTGCTTTTCCTGAACGAATCTGTATAAATCTCATTTTTATGTCAACTAAAAACGTATTTCAATCTTACTAGAATTATGCTATAACTAAAAAGTATATATAAATATAAAACTTCTCTTTGAGAAGTAAAGAGAAGATAGTTTTAAAAGAGACACTATGTAAAAGAATAGTATAAAAGTGTTAGAAATCAGGGGGCTCAGTGGTTCTGGCACCTGTCTCACAAGCACAAGGTCCTGAGCACAATGCTGGGTGTGGAGACTCACGCCCACCAGCAATCAACAACACATACCAAGTGCCAGGCATGGTGGCTCACGCCTGTAATCCCAGCACTCGGGAGGCAGAGACAGAAGGACTGCTGAGTTCGAAGTTTGCCTGGGCTACATAGTGAGCTCAGTGCCAGCCTGAACTACAAAGCAAGACCCTGTCTCAAAAAAAAAGTTAGAAATCAGTATGAAAAAATAATAATTTGCATAACTAAACATTTTACCAACATATAAAAGAATTACAAAGTCCATTTTATGCATTTTAAATGAAGAATTTCTCTTCCTGCTCCTTGAAGAATGGAAGTCTCACTGCTATATTTGTATTACTTTTCTAGCAACATAACTAAATATGAAATGGATATTATCCTAAATCTCACTTTAGTAATCAAACAGCTTGAAGAGTATGGACGAATATATATAAACTTGTGAAGTCCCAAAAGCCCAGTATCCTGCAAAAGATATGTGGCTCCCATCCTAGTAAAATAAACCATATGGCTAATTAAACACTATGTTTGCTATTCATGTCTTCACTAATTGGTAAAAATACACAGAAGTGTTTTTGGCTAACCAGTAATTAGTTGGAGATCACTTTTGTCTTACATTCCATGTATTATACTTTCTCACCTATTGCTGTGATTAATTAGCCCTTGATGATTTTAAGATTTTATTTATAGACTTCCACTTCTTATTTATAGACTTACAAGTCCACCAAACAGAAAATGTAACTCTTTGAGAACACCGCAGATTTCAAATGGAGTCCCATGTGTGCATTATTTTTTTTTTCTTACTGGTTGGAACAGGATGATAAAAATCCCAGGCTATTTCTTTTCTTAGAAGAACGGTATTTAGAGTCAAGAAGGACCACTTCCCTTTCGCTCTGGGCTGCCTCATTGCCCTGCCCCACTTTTAATCACTTCTTCATTTATTCTTCACAAAATTATCCCTCCAAAAGTGCAAAGGAATGATCAACATCCAGATTTGCCTATCATTTCAGAAACTGAGCTCTCCTCCTGAAAAGAAAGATGAAAATGGAAACAAACTCTAGAGATGTTTAATCTGCCTCGGAGAAAAAGAAGTCCTTGGAAAAACAGGGAATTATTTCTACATTTTGTACTGATAAGTATTATATAAACTAGAATGCATAGTCAATGAACAAATTAGCCAATTTACTCAATATCATCCAAATACTGGATCTGAACTGTGGTAAAACAATTTAAAACAAATATGGAAATAAGGATAGCTAAGTCAAATTCCATCAAATCATAGTTTTTAATGTGGAAATTTGGATGTTCCTTGACTTAAAGTGGGGTTATATCTTTATAAATCACTGTGAGTTGAAATTATAAGATGAAAATGAATTCAACAAATTATGTTCCACAGGTTACTTTAGTAAACTCATGTAATCAGCATCTTCAGTACAGAATAGTACAGCACACTGTACAGCCCACTCTTCGTGACTATGCGGGTGATGGAGCTGCGGGGTCGCTGCCGCTGCCCGGCGTGGGGAGAGAGTATCTTACACAATGCTGCCCCCCGAAAGGCCCAAATCGCAATACTTTGCACTAAGAGCGTATCACTTTTACACCATCGTAGAGTTAGAGTTAAAAGTTGTAAAGTCAGTTATCACATGTGGAAAACCATAGTTTGATAAAACAGAAAGAAATCTTTTCACAAAATAGTTTAGCTTGTGGCCAACAGTGAATGTAAGCTATAAAATAAAATATAAACCGCAGGCTTATTGTTTTGGGATTGTAATGCCTCATCAATGTGTTCGCTGTGTCTCTTTAAGTAATAATGATATGCAGGCTCTCATTACTTTCCCATAACTCATGAACATTAACTTTTTCTAAAACAAGATTATTGCCCTTGGAAATGTGGGTTTCTCTTTTTCAGAGATATTGCTCTGTATATTGTTTCTCCAATCAAGATTATCCAACTCAGTTTTTAAAAAAAATAATGCTAAAACAGGACTTTTCCGAGTTTTTTTTTCCAACTCCATTGCACATATCCAAGCTTAATTTAGAAGAAATGAAACTCCTGTACTTTTTAATTCTCTATAAGGACATGATATTATTTTGATAGTCCCCATAACAACTTCTATCGAACATTCAATTATCTTTTGAAATACCATTTTCGGTCTTTTATATTTGTTTCTATTTCCCAGGTTTGCATGCACCAAAAACTAATTACTTTCCCTGAGCACGAAGAACAGTAGTCTTTGAAAAAGTGAAGTTGCCCATTATCTGTACCATCAAGTCCTCTGAGAAGAGGACCCAGAGCCCCTTTGTAACTTCTGCCATTGTGCTGCTGCCCTGGCACACACTCAATCTCATCAGAGAAGCCAGCCAAGGAGAGTCTTTAAATGGAAGTGGTGCACGCGAGGAGCAAACGCATTAAAAAGTTGCTGACGGGCATGAAATGCTTTGATGTGAACATGGAAAACTCCAAAGCAGGAAGGATTTGGGGCATTTTGAGTCTGATTGACTCTGTGGTTTCTCTGCACAGTTATTCCGTGGGCTAAAATAAATGCAGAAATAGTATTTTGAGACCACAGCTGCACAGTGGATTGTAATGAGTTTCAATGCAAATTCAGTTGAATCTTGAAGATTTGGATGTTAAAAGAATAAGAAATGTAAGAGAAGCAATACTGTTGCTGGAAATTTCATTGTTTTTATCTTGGATAAAAGACAAATGCCACTTGTGTTTATGATTCTCAGGGGAAATGTTGCCCCCCCCATCTGTAGTCATGCGGCACATGATCTGCAGTTCCCTAGAAATGATTCTTTGCCCTTCATAACTTTTGTAACTTAAATGTTGAGAAAAGACGATTTAATGAGTGATCTGATAGAAGTTCAGAGACAGGCAAGATCATGTGAGTAATGATTTTAATGACTTCTTACACTGTGAACTGTACATCTGGGTTTCTCTTTGTGTGCAACTAATGACAAACCAGTTCCACACAGAGCTTGTTTCAAGGAGCAACAGTTAGACACCTCTGCACTAGGAACTGCATAAGGTAGAATAAAAATTACAATTCTTGGGCCGGAGGGTTAGCTCAGTGGTTTCAGCACCTGCCTCGCAAGTGCAAGGTCCGGAGTTCAATCCCTGGTAACCACATACAATGCTGGGCATGGAGACACCAGCAATTGCCCACCAGCAATCAACCAGCAATCAGCACCACATACCACAGTGCTGGGCGTGGTGGCTCACACCTGTAATCCCAGCACTCGGGAGGCAGAGACAGGAGGATTGCTGAGTTCCAGGCTTGCCTGGGCTCCATAGTGAGCTCAGAGCTAGCCCGAACTACAAAGTGAGACCTTGTCTCAAAAAAAAAAATTACAATTCTTCTTGCAGAACTGTAAACATAGTAATATTTTCTACTAATAGTGATAGATAAGTAGACTAAGTGAGGTCAGATATATTATGGTATCTCAAAATTGTAGCATAGTAAGGTATGAAGATATTCATGTTAAACAGTTTCTAGGATTGAAGCTAACCAGAATAATAAGCTGAGTCTTTGTGTACATTGGTTTTTACTTCTGGCTCAGCAGTACATATTAGATATGTGACATTAGACAAAATATTTCAGTGCTCGCTTCGGCAGCACATATACTAAAATATTTCAATACCATGTGCTTTTGTGGAAAGCAGTAAAGCTTTCTTCACAAGGTCATCATGAAAATTAAGGTAGTGCATTTAAAGCTTTTGCATAGAACCTAGTACTATGAAGCATTCAATAAATGCTAGTTTATTAGCAGCACAGTAGAACAAAAGACAGAAAACTAAATCAGGCAACTGTTTCTAGTTCTTACACTAGTTAGCTTCATGAGGCTTCATTTTGGCCATCTATAAATGAGAGAATTGGGCCAGCTCCTCTCTAGAGTTCTTTTCAAATTTTCAAATACATTGCTTTAAGCAAACATGTTTTAGGGCTCACATTTTTGAGCCTCCTACGCCCGTATCCCAGAGTACTGGGGTTCCAGGTGTGTGCCCCCACACCAGGCTCTATTCCATATTCTTAATGACATTTGTTACTAGAGTATCTGAAATTAGCTTTTAATTTTTCCTATCTCTACCTCCCTTAAGAAAAAAAATTAATGTCTGGCTCAATGAAAATATGAGAAAATACTATCAATAAATATTGAGTAAAAAGATAAAAAGACAAAGAACTGGGTTTCTTTTGCATCATATCCAAAGTATTCTCTACTTACTCTAAAGTTTAATCATCTTTATTGTTAGTTCTACTTACTTGCTGCCTGTCACATGTCACCAAGTGCTATTATGGATTGGAGGTATATCTTTATAAAATTCTTTTTTTTTTTTGAGACAGGTTCTCACTTTGTAGTTTAGGCTGGCCCTGAGCTCACTATGTAGCCCAGGCAAGTCTCGAACTCAGCAATCCTCCTGGCTCTGCCTCCTGAGTGCTGGGATTACAGGCGTGAGCCACCATGCCTGGCTAAAATTCTTTTTTTAATTGACTTTTTCATTGGTAAATTTTATATACAGCTCACAATCACACTCAACATTGGAGAATTTGTACCATTATATGACAGAAGTTAATTCTCATTTTTAACCCATATCCTACCCACCCTATGAGCCTATATACATGTACTTTCTTATTCATTTCAAATCATAGTTATTCTTTCCCCTTATTACTTTCCCCTACCACATTCCCATTGAATATTTCCTATTTTGCAGTAAGATAAAATTCTTATGTGATAGGACAATGTCACAGTGAACCTACAAGGGCTTTTTCACAATAATTTACTAAATGCCTATTAAAATATATGTTCTAGTGGAAGACAAAGTTACTCGTAACAAAAGAGCCAAAAGCAGAAAAACAAAAGGCAGAAAACTACTCATATACTAAAATACAATCGTATCCCTTCCCATGGCTTTCCTGTTCATGACATACATTTTCCTAGGCACAAAGAAAATAATAAAATTTGGACTTCAATGCTTAAGTGGGCATCACAAATTAATTTGGTTCTTTAGAAATTTGATTTGAATATATGAATCCCCTCTGTTAAAAACAATTGATCTATTATCTAAAAAGTTTCCAAATATGTAACAATATAAGGAAACTCCAATTCTGATTGATAAAGTTTACTGTAGATATTTTGTTAGAGGGAGCACGTTTAAGCAAAATTTCCATTACTTATTTTGCATCTTCTGGGCTTAACACACAGAAGACTATTTCCCACCATTAAATTCAGTGGTTCCAATTTGTTAGGAAGCCATATCAAACCTCTCAACATTAAGATATTTATTTATACCTCAGTTTCACTTCTTACCATTTTGTTCTAGTCAGTGCCCTCTTTTGTCTAGTTTTTAACAGTCCTACACACAATATGCAATGTACATCTACCAACAACTTCTCTAACGCTTTCTTTGAAACACTGGACATCTTGTGCTCCTTCTCAGTTGGCCTGATTAACTCTCAGAAACGTGTTGGAGACCACCCCCTCCAGCAGGCCGCCTCCACCCAGTCCACCCTCTTACAAATGCACTAGTGCTTATCCCTATCTGTGTTCCACATACTCACATGGCACACAACTGAAATTTCCTCACTCAGGATGAAACAGACAATTTTAATAGCTCCATGCAGTCATTTTCAATTGTGTAGTTCCCTATGCTATGGCTTGAATGTATGCATCCCCTGAAAATGTATATATTGAAATCCTAACCTCCATGGTGATGAATGTATTAGGAAATGAGCCTCTTTGGAAGGTAATTAGGTCATTAAGGTAGAATCCAATACCATTATAAGAGTCCTCCGAGGGTTTGATTGCTCCTTCCACTATCCTAGGCCACCAGTATCCCTTTGATGAGGTCCCATCTGTGAAGAAATTATCCTCATCAGATACTGCTGGCACCTTAGTCCTAGATTTCCCAACCTCTGTAATCGTGAGGAATAAATTTCTATTGTCAGTTATCCAGTAGAAAGTATTTTATTATAGCACTAAAATGTATCAAGACCTCTATAATCCCAAAACCAGACCAAGATAATAACAAAAAACAAAAGCTTCAGGACAATTTTCTTCATGAATGTTCATGTAAAAATCACCAACAAAATACTAGCATAAGGAATTCAGCACTATGCAAAAACTGATTATACCCTATGACCAAGTAGGGCTTATTCTAAAAATATAAGCCAGCTCTATCATTGAAAATCAATAAATATAATCAATTATTTTAAAACACTAAAGAAAAATCACACGATCATACCAATCATTGAAGAGAAACCATATGACAGAATTCTATATTCACTCGTGACAAATCTGAAAGAATAATAGGAACAGAAGAAAATATTTTTAAACTGATATGGTACTAGAACTCTACAGCTTACTTTATACTGAATGACAAGAAACTGAACACTTTCCTTCTAAGATCAGAAACAATGCAAGGAAATCAGTTTTTGTTCTATTCAGTACAGTCCTAGCCTTGCAATATGACAAGAAGACCACTTAAAGGGCAAATAGTTTAAAAGGAAATTAGATGGACAGGATAAAACTATGAAGTTTTCAGGATAAAACCACCTAGAGCTAAGTCAAGATAGCACTTGACAGCAGAAGCACAATGCATTGTACTTCATGAGGATTAAAAGCTTTTATTCCGTAAAAGACCCTGTTAAAACAATGAGAAAGAAAACTGTATCCTGGAAAAAAAATGTTGTTGAAAGAAATAAACCTATATAATTTTGCAATTTTGTAAAGACACCAAAGGATTCGTCAAGAATGGTAGTGCAGGGCCGGAGGGTTAGTTCAGTGGTTCCGGTGCCTGCCTCGCAAGCGTAAGGACCTGAGTTCGATCCCCAGTTACCACATAGAATGCTGGGCGTGGTGGCTCACGCCTGTAATCCCAGCACTCGGGAGGCAGAGACAAGAGGATTGCTGAGTTCGCGGCGGCTTGCCTGCGCACCATAGTGAGCTTAGGGCCAGCCTGAACTACAAAGCAAGACCCTATCTCCAAAAAGCAAAAAAAAAAAAAAAAGAATGGTAGTGCAGATTACAAACTGTAGGATACCAAAATTTTATATAGTTTTCATTTTAAAAATTATTTAGACGTAGATAATAAAATATAACTTGCTCGTAGCACTTTATTTTGGAATTTGCTATGCATCAAGGCTTCGGGGGCAGTCTGAAGCCAGCGTCTTGGTGGCAGTTCACCTCAGAGCTCCCTCTCTACACAGCCAAAATCACCATCTTCCTGGGCAGGTGGGGTGCAGCTCTAACCATAGCTGTGGATGAATTAGAACCTAATGCCCAGGGTCTATAGATGGGCATTGCTCTCTTCTAAATCTGTTACTGCTTATAATTCATAACAAGCACTTAATCATTGTTAAATACCTGAACTAATATCCGTGGGCTTCTCTGGATAACAGGATAAAAAAGATCAGAAAGTCTCAAGGAATGAACAAACAAAAAGCAAAATCAAGCAGAAAATCTGAGCATAGAAATGGAGATGAAGTCTTTGTGAGCAGACGTGTAAGTCAGAGAAAGCAGCGGGCCCAAGAGCAGTAGAACCCCCTACCTCGAAGTCACACCACATCAGAAGCCTTCCTGCCTTCCTGCCCTCCCTGCCCAGAGTTCTTGTCCAACTCCGACGAGGAGAAAATGACACAGTTCAGACCCAGTGCTGTGGGGGAATTTGTCGGTATAGAAAGCGAATCGTGAGGAGAAGGAAGAAGCCCACTGGTGTAAGACTAGCAGGTCAGTAGCAGCAGCTGAGGAGGACATGGATGAGACCAAAGAGACCGAAGTGCTGAGAGCAGTGGCAGCCACGGGTACAAAGAGGGCAGGGACAGAGCAGACCAGAACCGGATCTCCTGTGCTCTTTAAACGTGTCATTAAGCTGAAGCCGGGACTTCCTCCTAATCAGAGATAAGAGACCAAACCACTGCGACCGTTAATATAATGCACATCGCTCTAAATGTGTCTCTTATGTTGGGAACACATGACTCATCCTACATGAGGTTCTCCCTCTACTTTCTGCTTGTACTTGGTGCCAAATTGTGTTTTCTGATGACCCCAAAGCAAATCCTAATCAATGCCCAATCTGGAGACAAAATTGTTTTTCAGCCAAAAGTTGACTTTATAGTTTCTGTATTTATAAGCAGTGTGAAGATGAATGAAAATAAAAATGTTCATCTGATTAGTAATGGTTATTTTTATGAGAAAAATAATGCATTTGTTAGCTGCATTTGATTAATACGTACTAAATTAAATTAAAAAGTATTTATTCCCTCATCTAATATGATACATGTGGACAATGATAATAGCTCAGAAGTAGATTACATATATTGAGAGGATTAATCTAATTTTCTAAAGTAATAAGGAAATAACTTGTAATATTATTATAAAATTCACTGCGCTCTTCAAAAACATTTTTATTTGGTTCCCACAGCAGTACCATGCAGCATATAGTTTTATTCTTATCTATATTGTCTACCTTATGAAACACCACTTCCCACAAAAAGGATTTTGGAAAATTTTACAAGGATAGACTGAATGCCTAGGCTTAGAGCATTTAACACATAACTGGTAGAATCAGTGACTAAATCCCAGGACTTCAAAACTTATTATTTATTGTGAGAACAGACTATTTATCAACTATACATACTGTAAGGAGTAAG
The DNA here is from genome assembly GCA_004025085.1 of Thryonomys swinderianus. Lineage (NCBI taxonomy): Eukaryota > Metazoa > Chordata > Mammalia > Rodentia > Thryonomyidae > Thryonomys > Thryonomys swinderianus. The sequence goes on from PVIC010002847.1 coordinate 72,861, forward strand.
GCATAAGCATGACATTTTTAATAAATACCATCAAATTTCTATTTCAAATTCTATTATTCTTTTCAACTGAATGAAATCTTTATTATTCCTTTAAGCAAATTAACAGCTATGTTTAAATTAATCATAAAAATATTATGTAAGTCAGACTTTTGTACTGTGTGATGTTTCATCAGAAGAAAGGGGAAGGTGATCTGAGAGATGCTTCATTTATTCTCTATGCATATGCATATTTCACCTAGAAAGTTATTCATATAAATTCTTACTTCAGAAAAGCAGAAGAGCAACCTTTGGTAGGTTCAGATAAGCATTTATTTCTATGAAAATACTGCTTATGTCAGAACTGACGTATCTTATTAATGGTCAGGGATTTTTCAGAAATCCCTACCACTTAAAACATAGGAATATATTTGTCTCTTCTTAAGACTTAACAATTACATTGAACAGAGTACCTTTAACTAGATTTGAATTGGTGGGGTCCAGAGAGAAAATGGGACTTGACCGTTGGACATTGGCCTCTGAAATTTCCATGTGTCTTTGGCTTTAATGATAGGCTATTCCATGATTAAGCTTTCTCAGTCACTCTCAGTAAAAGACTTTCCATTCCTGCAGAACCAACCAAAGATGCAAGTGTTGCACTATCCTCATACTCAGGTTCCAAATTTAACTCACTGATGTGGCCCCAGAAATTTGCTAATGACCAAAACTTATGGGCTTAAATGTTTGTTGCCTTTGGGCATAGTGGTGCTGTCACCTCAAACCATTGTCATCAGGGACTATTCAGATGATGATGAACAACCAAAAACATGTTACTCTTCCTTACACTACCTCATAGCTTCTAAGATTAGGGATGAATAAATTTGAGTTAAGAAAAGAATCACAAGTCTCACCATGACACATCTTAAACTCTTGTATAGTTGCACATTTTTTTACTTTCCATAAAAATGTCATTCATCTAAATAGGTCTAAAAAACCCTTTATCGAAGGAAGTAATATTGT